>CACRXK020008894.1:0-20057 GCA_902702795.2 Paramuricea clavata | reverse complement strand
TCAGATACAAAGCTGAAACATCCATTATTTAATTAAATTGCTACTGCTCTGATGTGCTTCTTTCCTATATTCTAAGCAGTATGAAACTCTATAGTGTATAGGGGAAGCCAAAGAATTCCATACGATATATTAAAACGTTAAATTACTGTAAGAGCATTGAACTACAGGATAATGTGATACATTGAAGCCTTTGTAAATACCCGGACGTACAGTGTATAAGCTGAATAGATCTTGCTTCACCCTTCAAGATTGGGAACACAGTGACATGTTTATTTAAATATGATGAAAGCCAAATTGAGAACGTATGCATCTGCGCATATTGCAATATGGCTGCACTATGTATATATTTCCTATACCAAGCCTTGGACAAGTTTAGGAAGTTGCTTGACGCTACAGAAATGCCAATACAAACCGAACAAACGCTATATTTTTGACGGGTTTTCGTGCTTTGTATCAAGCCGCGAATGCATGAGTGTTTGACAATGCTTTATACTTTGCATTTTAAACCATTTACTTACTTGCATTTTGACTTGGAATATCGATGTGCACGCTCGTTGTCTTCAATTGAAAACGTACTAAAACGTACTCGGTTGCAAATTAGAAGCCAAGAGGGTTTAATTTCTGGAAGAAATCCGATATGCGAAGATATCTAAATAATACAACCAACCGTAGACGCTGATTGACGATAATCTGACATCATATTGACATTCGATGCTATATTTGTTGCAATATATTGTTCACGTGAAATCTCAATACCACCATGAATGCGTGACTTTCACGTGCAACATGTACAATTCGTGATCGAACATGCATTAATTCCGTTTTTGGGCAGTGTTCTGCATTAAAATAATATTAGAATGCAAGGTGTGATACAGTCTACAAAAATATTGTCACAAAGTAAATTTTTGACTCGTTTTCCAGTAATATATTGACCTGTTGATTCTCGAAACTTCAAGTGGTGTGAGGCGTGACGTCAGAACATGCCACTTTCAGTTTATATTCAAAATTATTAATAATGCTGATAAACAATAAAAATGCTGACACAGTGATTTTATAAATACTCCCCCACCCCCAGGTTTTTTGTCACCGGCGGCTTCACCTAGCTGATGACTTATAGTAATGTATATTATAGTAATGTATTTCTAATTTTTGACAAAATTTCCTTGCACTAAAGTTGATGAATTTTAACTAGTTTAAAACAATTTTTGTCTGTCTTGTGCATTATCTTGCGCATTCTGAGTTTAGGGTCAGGGGTGAAGACCAGCAGATTAGGGACCGATCGTTTATTACGTCTCAGGGGGGGGCGGTGGTTTTTGAGGGGGGGTTAATTTTTTAAATATGGCTATTTTGGGGGGGGTAGTTTTTTGTTTCCCGAAAGGAAAAGAGGGGGGGTTAAATTTTGAAATTGCAAACGATTCTTACATATTAAAATGACTTTATTTGGTTTATGAGATGAAATTCAAAATATATCTACCATTTTGAATTTGAAAAAAAGAAAAACAAATACAAACTAATCAAGCAAGATTGCGCCATTGTGTGCAACTTTTGCATAGAGAAGACTGGAATCTAGTTCTTAGCATTCAACTCTTTATAGTTGAAAGTTTAGTTCAATGGTTTTTAGGGCCTGTTCATATGATCCCGCTTACCGGGACGTCTCGCTTACCGAGACGAATATTTCCGTGCGTTCATATGGAATATTTCGTCCCGCTTGCCGAGATGAAATTACATTGTAGTTCTATAATTAGCGTATGCAAAACTTCTACATTTCAGTCAAGCAACACAAATACTTGGCGATTTTAGTGTTTTTCTTCGTTTATTTACAAGAAAAAGTATTGCTTCAGGTGGTTATTTAATACTTGTTTACAAAACAAACATAAAACCAAGTAAAAAGTGTTAAATTAAACCGGCAAGACTTGTTTCACTTCATCCCGGTAAGCGGGCTGGCGTGTTCATATGGAAAAATTTTCATCCCGCCTACCTATGATCTCGGCAAATTCAAACGAGATCTCGGCAAGCGGGCCAGCTCGCTTTCTCATATGAACGCAATGCAAAATTTTATAGGAAAATAGATAGGCGGCGAGATCATCGGTAAGCGAGACGTCCTGGTAAGCGGGATCATATGAACAGGCCCTTAGTGACTCCGCTGAACGGAATGATTGCAGTCAATGGTTTACACTTAAAAAAAACATGGCGGAAAATGTTTCAAAAAAGGTATTTTTATCTACATTTTATAATAATATATAAATATTATTGCATTTTTACTTTTACATGTTTATATCATTCATTAATATGATATTTTTGTATAACGTTTTCCTGTTTTGTATTGAATGCCAAAATACGCAATCTTGCTTTTATATATGACTCGATATTATATTGAATTAGCAATTTCGCGAGGCCTTATAATTTGAATATTTGATGCACTGAGGTTTGATGCCTAGAAATGCCTAGTGCAATTGGGGGGGTGGGGGGGTATATTTTTAAATTTTAATCTATATAGTTGAACAGGGGGGTCATTTTTTCATTTCCAAAAAATATGGGGGGGTGCATATTTTATTGATAATGTTTTAAAAAAAACCACCGCCCCCCCTGAGACGTAATAAACGATCGGTCCCTTATAGAGATTCATGTCTAGCTGTTTATGAATGCTGAGTTATTGCTGACCCAAATCCTTACCCTGATCAGGACAAAACAGCGAGACGTGAATCCATATCCCGTCTTCGTTCTTCTGCCTTCGTTCACAACGTATATTTTGGCAAAATTCGTTGTGAACTTTGTTCCAAGCGAAGGCAGAAGGACAAAGACAGGATATAGTTTCATGTCTCGCTGTTTTTTTCTGGGTCAGGCGAAGAATTTATAGGGTCAGTATTCATAAACAGCGACACATGGGAAGGCACGTTGAGCAACCACCAGTGATGTCCAACTCAGTATGCGTAAAATAATGTGCAGACGCTAAAAAGTGTCAAGCACGTCTTCGTACTTCGTTGTCTTGCTCAAACTCTCTCACAGGGGGCTTGACTTTTGAGGTCATCCCTCCGAAATTTTTCAGGATTTCCATTCCCCAGGATAGGATTTTCGACATAAGCGAATTTGCTTGGAAATTGCTGTAATCTTAGAATTTATTAGAAATAACGTAATATCCTTTTTATTTCCTTCCTGACAACAAAATTCCTTGCCATTTCCTTGTAAATTTTATTTCGTAATATAGATATATATATACCGAATACATTTCCTTGCAAAGGGATTTGCAAAGGCCAAAATTTCCTTTTGCAAGGACATTTCCTTGCAAATGGAAGCAGCTGTCAGCAGATGTCAGACGACAAGTCGATTATGGTGCAAAAGGCAAGAATACAAATCTTAAACCACAAGCAAATTTTATGGACTTTTTCAAAAAATAAAAGGCCTTTTCGGTAGACGTAATGCACTAATGGTGCAAATCTATGACTAGGAGTTACTATCGCAAGGAAAGTGTTGCCTTTTTGGCGTATGAACTGAATGCAAAAATTTATACTTCTAGACAGTTCTCGGTTATACGGCCCAATGTTTCCTTCTCGTTCATCATTTAAGCCTGTTCATAAACTCATTCTTAAATTGTGTGCACGGAATACGTCGAGTAAATAGTCAACATGAAAATGAAGCCATTGGGTCAAAAGCAGATATTAAGGTCTATTAACCTATTAGCTGCCAATGCACACTACTTTAGTATTAACTCTGACTAACGCCAGACGATTTTACTTGTTAGTGGCAGAGTACTGACAGTAAATGGGTTAACAAACACATCTGCCAATGTCTCTTATTAACCCATTAACAGGCAATGCACCCTGCTTTAGTATTCTTTAGTAACTCTTCAGAATTTGCTCAGAGTCAATGTGAGTAAAATACATCTTGTATTCAAGCGCTTTCATGTACAAAGTTTCGTTTGAATACGGCACAGAGTAGGAATATTTATTTTGAAATTTTCAAAATATCGGGGTTTTACTGGGGTAATTGCACGCACTTTTATACCTCGATCGATGCACGTGCAAATAGTCATGCCGACCTACAGAATCGATTTCCGCTTTTTCCTAACAGCGCGTTGTTTTGATGTACGTTCCATGGGCCGCGCTAAAAATATAAATATTCTGTAAATACCGAAATAAAAGATGAAAACCTCAAGACACAAGCTTGAAAATAACACTATAAATAGTGTTTTCGATTCTGGTTCCAATAATATTATTACGAAAAAGATATGTCCTAAGGGGCCAAAGTTATGTTCGGGAAAATATATGGCTAGTTTACATTGTTTGTTATATTATGAAATATAAGTCGACCTCGAACGAAATGCGCTTCTTCGAGGTCGACTTGTGGCAAGTCTAGCAAATGAGAACCATACAATAATGGTTCTAGTTCTTGTTGGTATTTTGAACGCACGCTTTATCTTTAGTATAGCTACCACAAAGCTTTTCGCGCGGATTATATTTCGCACAGTACTAAAATTTCAGCGGCCAGCGCTACGCGAATTCTCTTAATTCTAGTACTGCGCGGATTTTAATACATGTATTTAAAGGTATATTGTCGACATTTGACTAAAATTATCGTAAGGAATTAGGAGAGTTTGTCCTTGTTTATATTCCAATATATTGTATAAATTCGCTGCCTCGCTGGGTACAAATTTATGATTGTATAAATTCGCTGGGTCCAAATTTTGTGGTTTTCGAGTCGTTACTCAAAGAAAAACACATTAATTCAACACGCAAGAAAGTCCAGAGTACGACAACGTAAAATCCATAAGAAACCGGCACAATTCTTTGAAAATTCAACGAGACTGTGTAAAATATAGTTTGATCACTCTGTGAAAAGCCGCCATTAGAGTTCGGAATTGTGCGCGTGCGTACAAGTGTATGGGCTAATAAACGAAAAATGTACCACAAGCATGGCATGAGTCGGCTATTACGTACATATATGCGAGCTTATTACTATGCTATCTAAATCATCGAACCGAGGGAATCGATGGCATTTTGGCTTAATCGTTGCACCTTGAGCCTGCGATGAGCTAACGCAAACTCGATTTCTCGACTACGAAAAAAACAGAAAAAGGGGGATTTAAGACACTTAGCCTACAGGCCAGTGTAATGATAATCAAAATGGAATAGAAGCAAATCTGCAAATGGAAATTCTACCAGACCTTGTACTGCTGAAAATTGCCGAATATCTTTCGCCAGCTGAATGTGTTCGATTGTCGTTGACATGCAAGAGATTTTGCGGGCTTCTTCCTCAGTACGTGCGCTTTCTTGGCGAAGACGGTCCTTATAGCCCACACTGGGCACCAGAATTTTACTTTGATGGCCCAGATTTGAAAGGAAAAGTAAAGCGTTTTAGAGCGTCTGCCGAGTGGAAAGACCAGGGCTGGGGCAATATGAAAGGCCAGTTGATCTTGAAGCTTATGCGACGTGATTCAAGGCAGAACATGGTTATTGCTGAAAATACTAATATATTTGGTATAGCAGGGCATGATTGGGCAAACTCTGCATGTGTATTGGTCACTCATCCTGTTGTCAGGCTGGCAGAACCGGGAGACTTTTACAGATTTGAAAGAAATGCTGGTGGCGGTGGTGGACATTCCTTGTTTGTGAGAAAGTTCACTGTTTTGCTGGAATTTTTGAGTAATAAATTATAAAGCATAAATTAATTATTTAATTCTTATAATAGGTGTCTCGCATGTGATGTTGAAACATTCTAAAATGAAAGCTACACAGCTGGTTGTTTTTATGTTTCATATGTTGTTACTGTGAGTATTCACCTGAAACATTTCGGATCAGGACAATATTTTTGTCATCAGTTATAGGAGTTTTGAAAAAATATTGCTGATATCAGCATATTTACTTTCAAATGTAGGCCGTATTTACTCGTTTGAGCGCTGCCCCCGAATGAGCGCCGCCCCTGAATGAGCGCCGCATTTGAGATCGAATTTTTTTAAAGAGCGCCGCCCCCGAATGACCGCCACACTAAACAGTGTAAAAACTTTCCACCGTCAAAATGGGAACAATGAACATTTATTGACAAAGACATTTAACACATGTTTATTTTATTGTTAAAAGTTCTTCTTATAATTTACAAATAAAAGTTTTTTTAATGAGCGCCGCCCCTGAATGAGCGCTGCATCTGAAGCTCTGAAAATTCAAAGAGCGCTCAAACAAGTAAATATGGTAACGACATTAACCGATCGTGCACACAGATATTTTTGTCACACTAACCCTATAGAAGCTGGTTGTACTGCACATAAAATTGATTTAAAAATGCTTATTTAAAACTCTGTTTGCACATGTGATCAGCTTTATTTACATTTTTGTACCTAAATAGTCAGGCAGATAGAGGACCAAAATTATGGAAAACTTACCATATCTTGGGACAATTCCATTTTGTCTTCATATTGTGCCCTGAAGGCTAATAAATATGTTTCTGTATGTTGGCTGCGTTAAAATTTCTTGTGGGATCCTGCCGACACGTTTTTCTTCGAATTTTGTATTTTAAACTCTATTACAGTTAAAAAATGTGAAATTTCCGATACATTTCTAATACAAATGACTTGCATCAATAGAAAGCTAACAAAAAACTAGATATGAAGCATTTAAATGGTTAGTTGGGATTTTCAAGCGGTTTTCGAGTTATTGCCGTTTCAAATGTGAAAAATAAGCCAAAATCTCGCAAAATTGCTGGGTACTAGTCTGAAAACACGCATTCAACAGCTCATAACTCAAGAAGAACTTAAAAAACCAGCGTAACCGTTTAAATGTCTTATATGTAGTTTTTTGCAAGCTTCCAAATGATGTAAGGCGTAAAAAAAAATACCTGTGGTTCCGGTTCCCGACCGACCCTATTTTTTTCTGCCGACCCTATTATTTTTTCAACGTAATTGACCGTGCGACCCTATTTTCTCCAGGTGGTTGCGGGCTGCTCATACAGTGTGCCAAAATGGCGTCTGTTGTCACACTAATTATTGAACCAAATTGCTTAAATTCGTCCATAGGAAATACGCATCTCTAGTTAATATTGATGTCGGGACTCTACTGCAAATCGCCCAGCAAAAAACCGCCAAAACCATGAAAAAATATTTTAAAAAAAATTATTTCCGACCTACCGACCCTAATTTTTTCACGATATGAAACCGGTGTCCCCAGCAGATTTCGACCCCCCCCCCCTCAAAATGGATCCCGCGGTCCAAATCCGCTAGCGAATATGGTCCGGGGAGTCCATATCCGCTAGCGAATATGGACCAATGGGGGTCTTTATTCGCTAGCGGATTTGGACTCCCCTCGCGAATTTGGACCCCTCGCGTATTTTGTAATTGCAACGTATCGTATTTTGAATATTGTACTGAAAGCGTTTTAAATCGTCATAAATCTCATCTGATTTATTTTAAAAACCGTACGAAGATTTTTAGATCATCAAATCTTAGATTTTTAGATTAGAGAATTCCGTCAAAGTGTATGATTTATAATTTTTCTGCTTGCGAGAACTGAGAAGCGCATGAAGCCTTCACAAGTATTTTACTCCTTGGAATTGCTATCTGCTCTGACTCTTAACTGCTCAAATAAAAACGGAAAATGAAAATATATTTCAAATTATTTTTGGTTTAACATACCCATAACAAAGTGATGCATTCCATGCGGGGTCCGAATCCGCTAGCTGATAATCCATATCCGCGGGGAGTCCAAATCCGCTGTGACACCGGAACCACAGGTAGTTTTTTTTACGCCTAAGTCATTTGTGTTAGAAATGTACTTGAAATTTCACATTTTTTAACTGTAATAGAGTTTAATATAACATTCGAAGAAAAACGTGTCGGTAGGAGCCCACAAGAAATTTCAATGCGGCCAACATACAGAAACGTACTAACTAGCCTTCAGGGCACAATATGAAGGCAAAATGGAATTGTCCTGCGATAACGTAAGTTTTTTCCTTTTATCTGTCCGACTAAAATAATGAACTTTATAAACAAAGTTGTGACAACTTTATCAGGGTTCGTGCAGGCCGCCAACAAAACAATTTAAAGGCCTTTCAAGGACTAAAAGTTTTCAAGGATTTTTCCAGTGTCTTACAAGCAGAATACAATCCAAATATAGTAAATAATAATTAATATCAAAGTCGCTTCGTTCACTGATCTTCCCATCACTGCATGCCACCGTGGCTGTCAACACATGGACAGGGAGCTGTGAAATTCCTCAGTTTTTCCTAAAATTCTGCTACCGAAATTGCATATATGCTTCCTCCCGCCCAACAAGCGTGTCGTTATATTTTCATGTCAAAATAGCGGCCACATTTAGATTTTACATCACTGGCTCAGTAACATCTGACTGGTTAACTGGGTAGATTTTCATTACGTACAAACAGACACAAACTACATAAATTAAGTCTAAATGGTTCATACCAATAAAGTAGTTTTTGGAAGCTTTAAAATTCCCTTGGAAATCTTAACAACTTGCAATTCCCTACAAGAATCCCTAAAACCATACAAAATTCTTGTTTGTAAGGAGAAATCCCTGAAAACAAGAGCACTGTACATTGAAAGAGATATAGAGCATATTGAAGAAGTTGGTGCTATCAAAACTGTGCACAGTGGTCTCTGCTATTTTACTTATTAATTAATATTTGTACGATTTTCAAGCACTTTTCTGAAGGTCTTTTAACAGATTTTGTATTTTCAAGGGGTTTTCAAGTTAAGCGCTTTTCAAAAACCAGCACGAATCCTGTTTAATCAAGGTAATATAGCACAATCAGGCTTTGCAAGAACACACAACCCAGTTAATTAAACTATATGTATCATGATCAGGAGGCTCCAATGTGTGCATTTGCTGTACAGATTCTGCATCTTTAAGGACTACTGCATTCTACTGCATCTTTAAGGTTAAGACATCACTTCTAATCCAACTTGAAAAAGAATGAAAACATTTTGAGTAAAACTTGCCCATTTGATGACAGAGTTGTGTCAAATTTGCCATTTTTGTGCACACTTGTGGTAACAAATACATATGAAACAATATGAAACAACCAGCTAATATCTGCCCCCTTCTATGAGTAAAAAATTCCTGCCTTTTTATAGAAAAGTACATATAAGAAACCCACCCCCTCTCCTTTTGAAGCCCTTTTTTTCTGTTTCAAAGCAAATAAACTAATGTGTAATAAACTATTGAATTTATTATTTGGGTGCAAGTACATTGGGTAGTAATTATTGATTCTACCTTATTTTTAGTTATGTACGGAATAGTATGATTGACGTTTGCATAAAAGAAACATTAAGAGCATGTTGATGGGGGGTCGTTTTATTATTAGATTATGTGAGACGAGACAAAACAAAACAAGTGAGTTGTGAGCGTGAGAATTATATATTTTTATACAAATAAATGTAATTTGTCTTTGTGATTTCCGTGGTTATATACCTGTTAACAATTTAACAAGAGAAGTTCGGTATAGTTACTTGACCTTTACCCTCCTATATGTTAAGTTTCCCCTGACCAATAATCTCCCTGAAACATGTCTGAAATACCCGAACCCCATCTGCTCTAATGCTCTATAGTATATATAGGGAATTTATGGAATTATGGTATATGTAATTATCTTGCAATTTCCCTTAAGACTTAAGTATTTGTTGTGAACTTTTCGCAATACAAAGACACGGACAATGATCTAAGACTAAGGTTTATTTCATACAAGTTTTAATACATTTTTATTGTATTATTTGGCTGTCAAAATAGTTGTTGTTCCCTTTTGTCCTCGACTTTCGATCGTATGATTAAAACAAACAACATGTGATCAAAATTAACATTTAACAAATAAATAAAACATTTTCCGTGTTGATATACAGTTATATCAACACGAGTGGAATTGGGAAACGAGAAATTGCATGGAAACACGACGCCCGAAAGGCGGTTTTCCCAACTTCCACGAGTGTTGATATAACTATATATCAATACGGAAAAAATGTTTTATATTTTTTTTATAATATAGCATTGTCAAAAGCCCGAAGGATATGAAAAATTTCCCTGTTTACAAGCGGCGGAAAATTTCCCATGTTGACATTGAGTTATATCAACACGGCTCTTAGCCAATCAGCGTTCAGAATTTACAAATGCTATATTATAAAATTAAATATCAAATAATTAGCATGTATTATGCAGTTCTATTAAAATGTCAAACACTCCTCCCCAGTACGGAAAACGTTAAGAGCTCAACGTTTGAGCAACGAAAACTACTGTCCATATGCCTGTCTTTTCAGTGTTTTTTAACTGTGTTGTACTAAAGTTTCATTCTGCTCGAGCTCTTGTCCGGTTGCAATGAGGCATAACTTCGCTATGGGTCTTTCGTAGACTCCCTTCGACGTTCTAATCTATACTTTACGAACAAGATTATCACCAGGAAATACGTCTTCCACCAACGCCAATTCCCACCAAAGGAAGAGGGCACCACGGTCCATATCCTAATTCTCCCGCATCTGAGAATCCATGGAGCTGTGGACTTCCCACCGAGGTTTCAGGCTTTAGGCACCTTTCCAGGTGGGTACCTAGAAGGGCGTTCATAATCGCGACATTTTTTTGCCATTTGAACTTTTCTTCAGGTGGCCATAACTCATCCCACTGATAACCAGCGGCCCATAGATTCTGGAGATCAATTCGAAACCGAATTGTAACTGGCGCCATCAGTCCTAACGGATCCCACAGTTGAGACACCGCACCAAGAGCATTTAGTCGGGCAGATAGAAAGAAAAAACTTACGTTATCGTGGGACAATTCCATTTTGCCTTCATATTGTGCCCTGAAGGCTAATTAGTGCGTTTCTGTATGTTGGCCGTGTTGAAATTTCTTGTGGGCTCCTGCCGACACGTTTTTCTTCGAATGTTGTATTGAACTCTATTACAGTTAAAAAATCTGAAATTTCAAATACATTTCTAACACAAATGACTTACATCATTTGGAAGCTTGCAAAAAACTACATATAACACATTTAAACGGCTACCCTGGTTTTTAAGTTCTTCTTGAGTTATGAGCTGTTGAATGCGTGTTTTCAGACTAGTACCCAGGAATTTTGCGAGATTTTTGCTTATTTTTCCAGTTTGAAACGGCAATAACTCGAAAACCGCTTGAAAATCCCAACTAACCATTTAAATGTTTCATATGTAGTTTTTTGTTAGCTTTCTATTGATGCAAGTCATTTGTATTAGAAATGTATCAGAAATGTCACATTTTTTAACTGTAATAAAGTTTAATACAAACTTCGAAGAAAAACGTGTTGGCAGGAGCCCACAAGAAATTTTAACGCGGCCAACATACAGAAACATACTTATTAGCCTTCAGGGCACAATATGAAGACAAAATGGAATTGTCCCACGATATGGTAAGTTTTCCATTATTTTGGTCCTCTATCTGCCTGACTACTTTCGTTTCGTACAATAACTGAGATCTGTATACACTGTCTCGCTCTTCAAAGCAATGCTATCAGCTTTCTTATTTCATTGATGACCCAGTAGACTCACCGGATTCTCGTTGCCATCTTGATCAATCTCTGGGCTGTTGCTGTGCCACGCTTTGATGGCAAACTTGCCTTTGCCCAAAATGGTATCGATACCATCGACCACTTTCTTGACTTTCTCTGGTGATGTCTCCGACCCCGCGACGTCATCAACATAAGTATTATCCTTTAGGATTCTTGCTGCTTCTGGTGATTTGACTTGAGCTCTATCAGCGATCGAGAAGATTCATGGCAGGCTCTCTGTCAGTTTCTCCGTCTCTCCACAAGAATATGTGGTATTTCTGATCATCCGGATGGACAGCTATCTCATTAAACATCTTCGAGTCGTCTCCAGCAAAGGCGACTCCATTCTGTCTCCAGCCGATCAACACATCAAATAAGGAATTCATAAGACATGGTCCTTTTTCAAGAGCATCATCGAGGGAAAGTCCGTCCATTTTGGCTGCTGCATCGAAAACTAATCTGCACTTGGTCGTCTTGTCGGGACTTTCCACTTCCCCAATCGGTAGATACCAAGCCGGCTCCTCTGGGTCTACTTCCTCTTGTTTCAGCTTAATGACCACTTCCCTGTCGACCAAAGCTTTTACTTCCTTGTTAAACACCTCCAACTTTCCTTTCTTTACCAGCTGCCTTTCTTTCGACACCATTCGTTCGAAGGCGACAGACCGGTTGTTAGGTAGATTGGGATGTCCTGGTTTCCAAGGCATTCTTACTTCAATTATCATCCAAAACTCTAGTAGACTCCCGAACATGTCGAATGAATGCACATTCTCTCATTTCCTTCTCAGAGCATGTACAGGAACTTCAATTTTTCAATTGGAAAATCAATTTCTTTATGTCCTGGTTTCGACAGCAAAAATTCCAGGTGTACTATTCTCTTCAAGATTACAAAAGCCTGACCAGCCAAAGATGTTCTTCTTTGCAATCGGTTCACCAGGGTTACCCGCCAGGGGCCGGTTGTACGAAGGCCAGATAGCGCTATCCACCGGATAGAGATTTTTCAAGCTTTGTTAAATCAATCGTTGATTGGTATAACTCGTATTAAAGTTTACTATTTATAAATTAAATGTTTTTTATACTTCTTTTGTCGTCTATATCCGTTGTTTCACAGTTTTTCAAGCATTTTACAAAGGTTGAAAAAGTCACTATCCGGTGGATAGCGCTATCCGGCCTTCGTACAACCGGCCCCAGAACTTTAAAATCACGATGGGCTTCCGGTAGATCTGTTACCAATAGAATGTCCACTGGACCGCCATTTAAATGTAGATCTTCTACAATTCGAACAAGGTGAGGAAATCTGACTACCGCTTTCTTTGAAATAGTTTTGGCTACTTGGCACGGTTGCTTGACTGAATAAGCTCTCACATTGAATACAATATCTTCATCATAACATGGCGATATCTTTAAATCAAACTCAGCAGAATCTTCAACTTTAATTCCACCGCCTGCAACATACATCTTCATCTTTTTTGTTTCTCCGACCAAACCGAGCTTGTCCGCAAACTCTTTCCGAATGAGACTCTTATTAGAACCACTATCAACCATGGCAAGTCCCTCAATAGAGTTCCCATTGGCACTGTGCACTTTGACCTTTTGAGTTGGTACATTTGCAGTTCCTGCATTACCAGCTGAAATAGCACCAACCTGATTGGTCTGGTTTGAATGGTTGTGCATCAGGGTTCAGATTGCCATTGTCCATTTGTTTCGGATCTTTATGCAATAAGTAATGATGTGGTCTTCCACAACTGTTGATATCACATGCCTTTCGCGAACACTGTTGGTGTCGGTGTCCAATTCGCAGACATTTTTTGCATCTCTTGGACTGAATCACCACTTCCCACTTTTCCTTCACTTTCATCTTCTTAAATGCTGGACAATAACCTAAACCATGTTGTTGGGAACAACCCAAACCACAACCAGGGGCACCATTGTAACCACCGTCCACATTAACTGGATAAATCCCAATTTTTGAAGAGTGTTGATCCGATTGCTTACTTGCCATTATTTTTGCCTCTTCTTCTACTCCAACAAGGTATGCAGGCTTTCACTCGCTTAATATGTAATGTAGCGAGGCACCGTAAATAACACACTCGGTTTTAACAGTTTATTTTATAATTTCTTACATGTGCAACCTTCTCTCTCAGGGTGCACGCTCACTCTGACTAGATTTCATACAGGGTGTATCAAAAAAAGTAAGACAATTTTGAAATTGCTCTCAATTCCACAATTCTGTTCATGAAATGTAATTTTTGCTATATATGGATAACACCGCGGAAAAACGTCTGCGCATGCGTCAACCTTACCTGTAATAGTATTGCGAACTTGATGAGAAGTAGCCTCCTGCGCAGACGTTGTTAGTGGCCGAGGCCTCACCTAACGTCTGCTCACATTCGCTATACATTTGACTTCCCGGCAATTAACCAATCACAATCATCTACACGATAATTGGAAGATCGGCCTTCAATGACCTTCACACGCATGGGCTATATCAACAAGTCTGTAGTATTTTTAAATTTGAAAGTTTTAACACTGCGCATTAGAAAAAGGCTTTTCAGTCTATTATAAACGAAAAGGATGTTGTCGCAAATCTTACAACTGACGCAGGAAATCCCTTATTTATCACGCCGTTACCGAAGCTATTCGATGTAATATTCGGATTTAAATATTACCATTTGCATTCAAGCGTTACTCCACGCCGCGAAAACAAGTTGTTTACGAGTTTTGCAGCGAGCGTTTTGATCGGAAAACTTTACGTTTTACGTGCAAAACAATTATGGCACAAACAGGGGGCGTAACTTTGCTTTGCGTTCTTGCACTTCCGGATTGAGACATTACAGCCACTGATTACAGCGAGTACCAGTACAAAGTTATTACAGTATAAATATTATATTCATTTTAAATATTCTGGAGGAAACACAGTGAAGGTTAGTTTTTATAGTGAATACTATTTAGCCTACTGTTGATTTGAAGCTCGATTTTGATGTACGGTATCGGTGAAACGAGGACGCAAAATCAATGGACAATGGCGGATTTTCAAGAAAATCATTATTTTCAAAATAGGCCGTTTCAATTTTACTAAGTTTTCGTTCCAACTGTGTCTTTAAAGGTTTATAACTATATATTTTGAAAGCTTCAAATGCGTTTGTTTCCAACTAAAATGTAGGCATTTTCACAAGCTTTCAAACCATCCGCGTTGGGGTGTATGTCGTTAAATTTTGAATTAATATAAGCGGTTGAAACTCGTGCCTAAAGGCTAAAACCAGACATTATATAGAACATAAACATATGACATTTATTCGACTATATCTTTGCGAATATTAACAGGTAGAATAAATTTACGTATATTGTCAGATAGCTGGTGCAATCAGCTACATTTCGGTACAAGCTAGAATATTGTAGCTAGAATATTGAGCGAGAATTCGTTGCCTAAACGAGGGTGTAAAAATTGCCGTCGGAATACACATTCTAGTCGGACAATATAATGTCTGGTTTTAGGCACGAGGTTCAACCGCTTATATTAATTCGAAATTTAACGACATACAGTACACCCCCAACGCGGATGGTTTGAAAGCTTGTGAAAATGCATACATTTTAGTTGGATTTATATTCAGGTTAGTAGAAGATTCGCCGAGAAAATGTTCGTAACAAACTGTTGTTATGCCATGGAAATTCAAAAATATCTATTACATTTTCAAAATCTCGCCTTGCTGCGCATGTAAACAAACGCATTTGAAGCTTTCAAAATATTTAACAATTATTTGCCGAAGGCGAGGTGAAGTTATAAACCTTTAAAGACACTGTTGGCACGAAAACTTAGTAAAATTGAAACGGCCTATTTTGAAAATGATTTTCTTGAAAATCCGCCATTGTCCATTTGATTTTGCGTCCTCGTTTCACCGACACCGTATATCAAAATCGAGCTTCAAATCAACAGTAGGCTAAATAGTATTCACTATAAAAATTAACCTTCACTGTGTTTCCTCCAGAATATTTAAAATGAATATAATATTTATACTGTAATAACTTTGTACTGGTACTCGCTGTAATCAGTGGCTGTAATGTCTCAATCCGGAAGTGCAAGAACGCAAAGCAAAGTTACGCCCCCTGTCATAATTGTTTTGCACGTAAAACGTCGAGTAAAACGTAAAGTTTTCCGATCAAAACGCTCGCTACAAAACTCGTAAACAACTTGTTTTCGCGGCGTGGAGTAACGCTTGAATGCAAATGGTAATATTTAAACAAATTGTAAACATTGTAAACATTTAGTAATCGTGGTTTCGGTTGATACTGTAAATTCAATACGAGATCAAGTCAAAAAACTACACGATCTAGGAGTCAGTGCTGTGTCATTATTAAGTTGAATCGAGAGCGATAAAGAAGCGAAGGCATTGGAAGAATGGAAATATTCTGACTGTATTATATGCAGAGTTGAAGACCGAACGATGGAAACGAATGCTTCAACAAATTGTACGTATAGCAAAATGGTTTGTGCTTTGGCTGTTGATGCATAAAGCTCATGCGATTAAAGAATGGTATGTATTATAATAAATCCTAAAAATGTGTTCGCTTTTGTAATTCCCAAAGACACATGCAGGAATCGATCGGGCTTGGCCATTTTAATAGTCATTATTCATTAATATTTTATATTGTTTATTTAAATTGAATTTGTCTTTTTATACATTGCCTCGTATTATCTATTTGCATGTAGTACTAGCATGCAAGTTTATATGAGGGCAATTATGAAGGGTTTACATCAGAGGGTTGGGGCATGTATGATGTATATTAACTAGAATGGCTCATAAACTTGCTGGTGCTACGTGCAATAGATAATACGAGGCAACGTATAAATCAAGACAATATAAAATAACGACTATTAAAATGGTCAAAGCCGATCGATTGCTGTGGCTTTGAGAATTGCAAATGCAAACACATGTTTAGGATTTATTATAATACATACTGAAATGAGCTTCATGCATCAATAGCCAAAGCACAAACCGTTCTGCCATACACTTTGTCTTCAGCAATGACTCTGCTGTGCCATATAATACAGTCAGAATATTTCCCATCTTCCAATGTCTTCGCTTCTTTATCGCTCTCGATTAAACTTAATAATGACACAGCACCGACTCCTAGATCGTGTAATTTTTTTACTTGATCACGATCGTATTGAATTTATCAATGACGATTACTAAATGTTTACAATGTTTACAATTTGTTTAAATATTTAAATCCAAATATTACATCGAATAGCTTCGGTAACGGCGTGATAAATAAGTGATTTCCTGCGTCAGTTGTGAGATTTACGAAAACATCCTTCTTTTCGTTTATAATAAACTGAAAAGTCTTTTTCTGATGCGCAGTGTTAAAACTTCCAAATTTAAAAATACTACAGACTTGTTGATAATAGCACAAGAGTGATAATAACCCATGCGTGTGAAGGTCATTGAAGGCCGATCTTCCAATTATCGTGTAGATGATTGTGATTGGTTAATTGCCGGGAAGTCAAATGTATAGCGAATGTGAGCAGACGTTAGGTGAGGCCTCGGCCACTAACAACGTCTGCGCAGGAGGCTAGATGAGAAGCTGTTCCGAACGTTTCCAAAGGCTCAAAATGGCGGTAAAAAGGAGTGACTTCATTGTGCGTCTTTACAGCCAAATTTCGAGCGCAAAAATAAACATGTCATTCTAAAAACTAGGAATAAATACAGCCAGAAGATTCAAGAAATTGTATTGTACAAGAACATGAACTAAAGGTGATTGTTGACAAATTTATCGTCTGAAACATTTTGTTTATCAACTAAGCAACGACAATTTCCGAATTTTCGTTTGAGATACATTTCTTTAAAAAAAACTGTGTCGCCAAACATAAAAAATTTTCGTGTTCACAATAATTAAACTTTAGGATTTATTCTACAATTTGAGTGGGTTAAGAAGCTTAACTTTTCGAGAGTTTTCTTAACTTTTGAGTTTGAATTTTTGTTTTGAATAATTTTGCAAATATTTTCGAAGTCGTGTCCGTTAAAATCAACAAATTTTTACATGAATTATATTTCATTCCATACTTTAAATGCCAGGACGCTTTCAATTAATGTCTAGTCTACCCATTTGCTATATTTTCTCGTTTGTTTTACTAATTTTTGACCAATTAATAAATAATAAGCATGTTTTTGTTTTAGAAATTGATATTCAAATTCCCCGCCATATTTTCATAATTTGATGCATGCGCAGACGTTTTTCCGCGGTGTTTATATGGATTGCTTGAGTTCTTAAATTATGGAAAATATAAAAAATTTTGAAAATAGTAAATTTTGCTATCCAGGGGGGTGGTCAACTTTTGCTCCCCTAAAAGTGGCTTGCGCACGGATATAACAAACGGTATTCTTTATTTGAGTTCATGTATGAAAAGTTCGCTATTTGTTGCATTTATGATAAATTTTCGGCAGGATTTTACCGAGTACAAATCCTCCGAAAAGCCTATGAAAACGTTACATTTTTCTCTGTTGGTGCTGTTCTTGCTTCATTATGAATTCATTTTTACTCCCATGAGAGTTCCATGGAATTTCCATGGAATTTGTGCTTTCAAGTTGTTTGTGCTGAAACGCATTTTCTCGTATAATACCTCGTAAACTTTGAAATGGCGATGCCACAATTTACCCCGCAGCAGAGAGCTTTTATGGTATCAGAGTTCCTCCGTAGCAACAACATAAACTTGATTCGCCAAAGTTTCACGAAAGAATATCCAGATGTACGATGCCCTTCACGTGCGAATACGTGAAGGGCATCGTACATCTGGATATTTGTTCGTGAAACTTTGGCGAACCAGCTAGGTTTATGTTTTTGCTATGGAGGAACTCTGATACCATGCATAAAAGCTCTCTGCTGCGGGGTAAATTGTGGCATCGCCATTTCAAAGTGTACGGGGTATTATACGAGAGAATGCGTTTCAGCACAAACAACTCGAAAGCACAAATTCATTATGAAGCAAGAACAGCACCAACAGAGAAAAATGTAACGTTTTCATAGGCTTTTCGGAGGATTTGTACTCGGTAAAATCCTGCCGAAATTTTATCATAAATGCAACAAATAGCGAACTTTTCATACATGAACTCAAATAATGAATACCGTTTGTCATTTCCGTGCGCAAGCCACTTTTAGGGGAGCAAAAGTTGACCACCCCCCTGGATAGCGAAATTTACTATTTTCAAAATTTTTTATATTTTCCATAATTTAAGAGCTCAAGCAATCCATATATAGCAAAAATTACATTTCATGAACAGAATTGTGGAATTGAGAGCAATTTCAAAATTGTCTTACTTTTTTTGATACACCCTGTATAGCATGCCTGTTTTACATTACTTTATTTACAGTATCATGTTACACCATCCCTCAACAATAATATTCTTGCCCACAAGAATTGCAATTACAACTGTGTTTCCTCTGGGAGTATTACTACGCAGCAAAGCCGTACCGATCAGGCGGATGAACATTTTGCCTGAGATTCCTAGGCCTAACCCGTGGGATATGTGGAGCATTGTCGCAATTAGGTTGAACGTCCTCTGTGGTAGCAGTGCATGTTTGGCCAAAAGAAACGTTTCCTAATGCGATCTAATGCGATCTAATGTTCGTGTGACCCCTAAGTGCCCGGTGAATGGACTGTCGTGAGTACCTTTTAGTATTTCGGTTTCTAAAGCTTTGGGCACCACTATGACTGGATCTGGATGTGTACTTTTGTCTTTAAGGACCTATAAAGCAACTCATCTCTAACAAACAGTATATCGTATATAATGATGCCAGAATGTTACTAAATTGCGATCATGTCTCCATGCTGCTAGTTTGTGTTTTGGTGTACGGCTTGTTTTCATTTGGATAACTTTCGAAATACTCGGGTCGTCTTGCTGAGCTTTTCCTTAAGTTTATGGTCGGCCAAGAGTTATGGCACAATTACTATTATTATTATACATTTAATATGTATTCTCGTTTCTAATTGGTCAGAAAGCACCGGCTAATTTTCAGTATTCGGCATTTATTACGTATTTTCCGCCGATGACGTCATCAGCGTCCAATAATTGTTTTCCAAAAAAAATATTATTGGACTCTCTCGTGCCCAAGCCCTTGCGCGGCCAAAAGCTTGAACCTATAAGCGCGCGAGAAAGACAAACAAACAATGGCCTACAGCAGATTTGCTTCGCTGAATGAAAGTGAACTCTCCAAATTATTGGCAGATAAGGATAGTGAAAGCACGAAAAAAGCCACAAAGGGTTAAATAGAAGTAGAATATTTAGCTGACCTTTGACTTTGTGCAAGGTGTTGGATATTCAAATTGTACTTTTCCTACCTCATGAACAGGAATCGTTTTATACGTTTCTCAAGTCTTTAAATGTATAATAAAACAATTATTGGATTCGGCTTTCGCATGATATCAAGAATTATTCAGACCTCGGTCTACGTTATCCGCCTCAGCTTCGCTTCGGCAGATAACATTGACCTCGGTCTGAATAATTCTTGATATCATGCGAAAGCCGAATCCAATAATTGCTTGTTATATATCAATAGTCAAA
>CACRXK020008893.1:0-11720 GCA_902702795.2 Paramuricea clavata | reverse complement strand
CCGAAAAAATCACGTTAATTTAAAAAATCATGTTAATTTACATAAGCTTTAGCTTTGATTTTCTCGGTTTAGACAAAGTTTATTTTAAAAATTACTTCGCCAATGAACTCATATAAGATGACAACCTCGTTCCCAGGCTCTTTGCTCTTGGGAAGCAAAGACCCTGGTCGGGGCTGATGACGTCACACATAGAAAATTGATAGCCGAAGGGGGGATGGAAAAGTCTCATATTACATGTTTCCACTTCCGCACTTTGCACTTTGATTGCAAGGAGTGGCCGTTCTGTACAATCATCTAGTGATAAAACACTCCTACGCATGCTTTAAATAGTACATATCAAACTGCGGAAGTAAGTCAATGTATCAACAGGATGGACAAGAAAAAAGTCTTGTGTATGTTCGCCATGATTAATTTGCGATACGCACGCACGTGTAAACATGCTTACTAAAGTACGGCTAAATGGCGAAACAAGCAATAAATATTCAAATTTTTAGCTTCGAGCATATTCCCCACCCCAGGGCTAACCTGCAGAAAGCAAATGCCCGACGCTGGGAACAATTACAGTTGAGAATGCGCGACATGCAACCATGCAACCATGGAATTGATTGAGACATTATAGTCAGAGGTTTACGGCACCCTTTCGATAACTACGTCATTTGGCCTGGGAGCCTCACTCTCGTGAGCCAATCACCTTGCGTAATTTACTAATGAGAGTGAGGCTACAAGACCAAAAAGTATGTGTGAGGTAATTATCGAAAGGGTGTATTGTGATGAAATGTTTTGAACAGAATTTGCAGTGTCCATTCAATACATGATGGACTGATGGTGATTCATCTGATTGTCTCATTAAATTGTTCTGAGAGTTCTGTTTATATTTCTGTATATATTTTAATATTTCTTCATGACACTTGTCCAAAAATCTATATGCCATCGTGTTAGGGACCTTACAAAATGTATTTCGGGCTAGATGTACGATAAATTTCAGCAAAATTATGAATGAAATGTCCTGATCGAGTGACGTCATTTTACATCAAGTACAACAGAATCGAGATTTTAATATGAAGACAATTTGAAACAAGAAAACTTACTGTGGTAAATCCATATTCGGCACACGAGGTTCGGAACGCTTCCGAAACTGTTCAAAGAAATCGTCAAAAATACTCATTTTCGATGGTTTTTGACGAGACAGAACCACAAACTACTTTCCATAAAGGTTCACGCCATATTTACAAGTATCTTAAATTACATACACCAAAAGGCTTGCGTGTTTGTATCCGATGTCTTCCTGACGTATCTATTCTAATCAAGCATCATAGACGCTTTGGCGCTTCACTGTCTTGGCATGTTTGTGTCAAAATATGAGTAGCTTTGTATTTTTAGTGCGTATCTCTTTCAAATTAGCGTTATTTGTCAACCAAGAGCAGGAGATCTGACAGTTACTGTTATCATATTTTTTCTTCGTGTAATTGGTAGTGATATTTGTATGAGTTTTTTAACGTTTTTCGAAACTATTCCATCATGGTGAAGGAAATGGTCGGTGGTTGTTGTGTCTGTTCAGATGAAAGAGGTTGGGATGAAAATCCACTTGTATATTGCGACGGACATGGATGTAATGTCGCAGTACATCAAGGTGAATTATATCTAGATATCATTCTGTCTTGTTGTCGTGAATAGGAGAGAATGGGGGTACCGGTAGAACATTTATAATCAATCTCAATGGCATGTTTATTTAAACTGTTTTATACATGCAGTCACTCACTTCTTCATAATAAAATTATTTTCATTTTTGACAAAGCTTGTTATGGAATTGTGCAAGTACCAAAAGGACCTTGGTTCTGTCGCAAGTGCGAATCACAAGAAAGAATCGCTCGAGTGGTAAGTATTGGAGCATGGGTTATATTAGGTATTTTTAGGGCTGCTTGTATGAGCTGGTATAAAGTGTCAAGATCCAGCCTCATGTATTGTTTTTTATGTTTGAGATTTGGTTCACATGGGAACCAGACCAGCTCCCGCTTAAGTGAGGCGAGATTCCGTCTTCCCGGGCTAACATGCATGCAATCAGCATTTCACCAGTCAGCAAACGAGGCTTGAAATTGTTTTACAATATGTGTGTTATTCTGCCTGAAAACCATCTAAAAAGTCAAAACAAGAATGGAATTACTGTCGTTCCAATTGAAGTGTTCCTCAAATATTGATTCAATACATTACCTCAGGCTGACCAATTCATTTGATCAAGTTCCTTGAAATATTCATACACTTCCTGTGAAAGAGCCAATTCCAAGAATTTGATCATTTTTGGTCACTTCGTTTCTATTTATGATTGGTTAGTTGCACAAACAACAAAGGTGATTGGTGCATTCAAACTATTTAACAGGAAGTTTACAATGACACTAGGAAGTGTATGAATATTTTGAGGAACTTGATCAAATGAATTGGTCAGCCCGAGGTAATGTATTGAATCAATATTTGAGGAACACTTCCATTGGAACGACAGTAACAGAATTACATCACCTAAAGCAGTTGCTGACTATAAAAATACCATTTCGTGAAATAAAAATTGATTTCACATTCCCGCCAAAATCACACACTCTGTCAGGAGTTTCTTTTTCATCTCATATGAACAGCCCTTTACTATTCAGTATTCAGCTGTATTTTACAAATATAGCCTGACACAAACCTTAATCCATTTGTTCTCCACCACCCACATTTAATTAAGGAAGGGAAAACAGGAACTGATTTACTCAGGCAACTGAGTCTACAGAGTCCAGTTGTTGAGCTCTAACAACAAGTTCAGGTATTACTGATACTCAGGCTAGCTTGATCTAAGCTCCTCACTCTCACTGAGCAGCTTCTTACTGTCAAACTTACAGTAAAGTTGCATTGTTCCCAAATGCACCCTACTTTATTATTTTACTCAGGTCTATCACCAGCAGATTTTACTTTTCAATTACAGAGACTCAAGTACCAGTACTCATTTACAATCTTTTCTTATGCCTAAATACAGGGTGTTAGCCAGGCGGCCGTCCGGACGGCCACTTCTGAATTATCTGCTGTTTACTATCTATCTATCTATTTACTATTTAATATTATCTGCTGTTTACTTTACTTATGGTATATGTTTTTATACTTTTCCCACCGAAAATACGTGGAATATAGCTGAATTGAAGTATCGTCAACAAACGCGCCATGTTTTTTTAACCATGTTGATGATTCTCGCATGAAGTATCAAAGAGAATAATTTAAAACCACTGTTTTAAAAGACAGCAATCATAATTTTATCGCTTGAGTGCCAATTACAGTAAAGATGGCTATAAAATGAGCCAAATGCGTATAAAAAGGGAAAAAAATATCGGCGATTGACTGATGTATTGTGTTCTTCATTATAGCATATACTTGAGTGATCATACGGTTCATACCATATTGTGTGCTTTTACTAATGTAATGATGGAAATGTGCATCTAAAAGTAAAAAGGTTCAACAAATAGAACACCACAATTCCACAACATTGCGGCCACACCTAAAAACATGTGCCCACGCCCACAAAATTATTTTGGACGGCCACTTTTGAAATCCTGGCTAACACCCTACCTAGATAGTAAATTAAGTATCTATTGATATACCTAATAATATGATAAAAATAGCAGCATATGAAAACTTTCACCATTTTTACTGATATTTTTAATCATGACTCCATTTCCACAGGCGTTCACTTCCTGACATCTCAAAAATTTCTAGAATTACACCTATCTTTAAAAGTGGTGACACAATTATTGACCAATATCAGTACTATCTGTTTTTTCATAACCAATTAATGCATGCAACTGGATAATTTTTTTGAAAAATACAATATAATGTATTTGGATTCAGGAAAAAACATTGAACAGAACAAGCAATTCTCGAACTTACTGATAAATTAAAATCTGCGATAGATAATAAGGTGTGGTTTAAGGTGTAGTCTAGTTTAAAAACTAGAAATCCCTGAAATTAAACCTTAATTTTACTCGCCCTGTGCGATTACTTATACTAATTATATAGTTGTGGATTTGTTCTCGCCCCACTCCATTCTCATTAGTAACAAATTGTTGGCAGTGGACAACTCGAAAATATTATGCTACTTTGTCCACTGCGCACAACATGATGAATTGTTAACTCCATCAAACTCGGATCTCATTCAAGTCTAAAAGTCATCTAGTTCTCTTGGAAAATTTCCCAATAAATTTGTTCTCAATGTTTTGAACCACGCCTCCTTGTCAGGAAAGTTAGTGGCTGTCAGAAATAATTCGCAAAGTTTTATATCTGTTGCTACAGCCAATGCTGGTACCCTAGGTACCGTTTTTGAAATTTTAAAATGTTTCAAATGGGCTATGGCCGCTATTTAGTGAATGTGTGAGCCCCAACAAAGATTTCCAGTACCCTGACTCATAGTTAACGTCTTGCATAACTGTGACATCTTGTATTTCGATGTACAGGTATTGAATTTAATATTGTGTGTACAGTGCATGTATCCAGGTGGCTAGGGTTTTCAAGGTTTGTTGTAGCAACCTGGTACCCAGGCTGTTTCTTCTACACTCTTACCTTGTTGAGGTAGAGGAAAGAGCCTGCCTATGAGGTTATTGTAGATGTTGACCATCATCTCAACAAGTAATTTCCCTGTCAGCATCAGATTTTATAAATACTGTACCGTGTACATACAGTAGTTAAGCAACGTTTTTGACATCACCCGAAAATTGGTGTAACCATTATTGGTGGTATTTTGCATCATAACAAATGACACAAACACACCATGCCCCCTGTGGAAATCAGCTTCGGTTGACCGGGTTAGCTTGGGTAAATAAAGTTTTTCTATCTATCTACAAAGTTAACACTGTTTTTAATCTAGCTCCCCCCCTCCCGAGGACCACATTCCATTGACAAATGTCGCTTGCTTATAAATTTTTCCATATATTATTTTTTTGTAGAAATGTGAATTGTGTCCAATAAAAGAGGGAGCTTTAAAACGAACTGATACTGGAGGTAATTGTGACTGATACAGTAGTATTATACAAGGTTGCAGTGAGTGCCACTGAGAGGGGTGCATTTTTCTTAAATGCTTCGAAATAAAACAAAAATAGTAATGAATCGTACAGTAGTTTTCCTCACGCCATAATTCCCATTCGGTCGACTATATTCCCGCGATCGGCGACAGAGTGTACCGAAAATACCCCATTTTCAAACTACGATTACTCGTCAGTTTGATGGGGACAATTTATTTTTTAAAACTTCTCATAGAAAGAACAACTCTTCCGTGGGGGAGCGGGATGCAGTCTGCGAGCAGACTAGTAGTGCTGTGCAAACTCCGGTTTTTCAGCTCCGGCCGAATTATAGCTCTCAACTCCGGCTCCGGCCACATCATAGCTCTGAACTCCGGCTACTTTGCAACACATATATACAGTATATGTTCTACTAACATGACAAATAAAACAGTAAAAACACTTAACCACGCAGAAAATATCTAATATATGGAAACCAGCCTGGAAACCATTTTGACAGTGTTGCAATTTTTATATAGCATGACGCGAGGCATGACGCTAACACTCTCAGACTCCACAGCGCAATTGTTTGCATGCAAACAAAGTACGTAATTTTCAAAGGTTGATATTTATTTGTTTCGCACTTTTTCGTTATCTACAATGCATGAATACACAGACTATACAGTATGTAGCGCTAACTCAGATGGCTTCATGAAAGCATGACGTTTGTACATGTACTGTAAGTTGCGATCGTATTACAGCTTTTCGACGCTGTTCCTGTGGGCTGTGGCAGTTTGAGTCTATGATGTAGGCTATGATGAATTCATTAACAGCAATTGGCAGTTTGTAGTAACTAATAATCGTTTGACATTTGTCTCGCCATTGACCATTTCATATTGTTTTCTTATCATTTTGCCGGAGCTGGGAAAACGTAACTCTGGCTCCAGCATACAAAATTCTGCTCCAGCATACAAAATTCTGCTCCGGCGTCAGAAAAACCGCCGGAGCTCCGGCAGAACTCCGGCAGCTCCGGCGCACAGCACTAATTGCCCCCGGGTATTGAAAGCCACTTTTGACACTTGTTTGTTGAGCCGGAAGAAAACAGGTCAAAAAGTCAATACAAATTGCGATTAGCGTAACTAAAACGTTGTTAAAACATCAAAATGATCAAATAAAGCAAAAATCGTAAAATTTGACTCATATTGTAAAAAAACAATTGTAAAAACTTTCTTGGCGAAATATCGAAATAAATATCCACAACTTTTCCAACTAGCATTCTAAGAAATCACGATTGTGAATATTAATGAGTCGCATTGTATGCCGGGAAGAGCTTCCTGCCTCCTCAGGACACACACACAAAAGCGCCTGGTTACGAAGCAGATAAGAGCTCAAAAAAACCCACAACGCCTCCAAAGAAGATTTACAACTTTATTGGCATTGTTTTTATTTAATAATACACCATGAAAGCAAAGCAACCATTATAATAAGACTTTGATGAGAATATTGCTCGTTTGCAATCGACGCCATATTGGTTGATTTTCAAAATACTAGTGGCAACTATAAAATTCGTATTCTTTATTCTTTGTCGTATTGAGCCAAAGACCATAAACTATCCATAATACAGTAACATGTTTTCAAAACAAACCAGAAAATGTTAAATTAATTCAACTACTTTGCTGTTTAAAAACGAAAGTTTAAAATCAACCAAGATGGCGCCTAATGAGATATGCAAGCAAAGAAATCAATAGTCATTTCAGGATGCGACTCTGTGGCTATAAGACAAGATTATTTTGCAAAGCAGTCGAACATACATGAATAGAATGGAAACAAAAAATAGCTTAAAATTCTTTACCAGCAGAATATTTCAAGAAATATAAGGAAAAAACATACTCCGAATAATAATGCTATCTTGTAAACTCAAGATATGGGCCGTTTAAAGAAAACAAGACCCAAATAATGGTGTTGATATTCCACTCTATTTTTATTATTATTTACATTTTACTCGGTTTTGCACCGGTTGCGCCTGGCATCATGCTACTTCCCGCAGCATATTGATGGCAGGTTACGAGTCCAAGACCTTCCTATATTAATTTTTATATTAATTTTTACTATATTAATTTTTATATTATTTTTTTCCTATATTAATTTCTATATTAATTTTTATTTTTTCCTATAATAATAATTTTTTATTATTATTATCATCATTATCATTATTATTATTATTATTGTCATTATTATCATTATCATTATTATTATTATTATTATCATTATAATACAAAACCGATTTGCAGCTACAAAGCTTCCTGCCTCCTCTGGACACACAGGGTCATTGCCAAACCAAACTAATTATTATCAGCGGCTAGCTGAGGGATCACTTCAAGAGCAGACATTTTCTAAGTATAAAGATATGACTATTACAAAGCAGCTGATGGCGGAAATTATGTCCCCACATCTCAAAGTAAAGGAACATTTTGAATCTCAGCTACATGTTATACGAGGAATGCGTCATTTAGTGGATGCGCAGTGCTTGTGAAAATCCAAATTGGCTTATATAGCGCTGCGCGGTTGCGTTGTAACTTGCTTAAAAAATTGTCTCGTATACCGTGGCCACAAGAGACCAAGTTAAAATCTTTCAGACTGGAAGCATTTTACCACCTTCATTCCCTCACGACGCAAGATGGAATTTCTCCAGAAAAATATCAGACAGTTGAACGTTGAGTTCATAGAGAAAAACGTGCCAGACCATGTGCTAAATATCAAGAGTTGTCTGTCGTAGAAAGGCTTGTTCGATGTCATACGCGGAGCAGAATATATAATCTGTGGCAAAGAGCAGATGAAAAAACAGGCAACTGCCAAAGAGCATGTAGAAAAGTGTTTAAAAATTAAATTGCGTGTTTTTCTTTCTGGATGGCTGGAGGTTGCTGCACGAGTTGGAGCAACTCTTTCATTTTCGCGTTTTGACTTGGCGATGATAAACATCTTGTAGTTTAAGCAAATGAACAGGAACAAGAGGAATGAAAGAAACGAAATTATAAGCATATTAGCTGTTTTCTCGTAAAAATACAATAATGACTGCAAACTCACTGTTGTGATCATCAAAAATGCCTGAAAAAGTACAAGTCTTCTTTTCGTGACTGCGGTTTGATGGAAAAATGGATAGTTTAGGGCCAGGAATCGTTCGATAGTCAGCGTTAATAGCGCAAACATTGAAGACCCTCCGAAGGTAATATTTGTGTTTATCCGTGTGTATTCAATTTCTACATGATAAATTTCCATAGACCACAGAATAGTTGACAAAATTAGGAGAGGATGAATGATGGCGACTACAACCATATCAAAACAAGATAAAACAAGAATCATAAAGTAGCATAGTTTCTTTCGAAGTTGTGACGACCTCCATAGACTGATTATAACCACAGCATTCAGAATTATTCCGGCAACCATGAAGACGACATTCACAAGACACGGAAATAGCGCGTTAACAAAAGTGTTTCGATCCATTCTAAGTGCTCTCGTGTATGTAGATTTTTCCTGGTTATCCTTTCAAAATGTGTTCTGACGCACAATGTATATGGAAATAAATTAGAAAGACTCCATACACATCCATGCACATTCATTTAATTTAAAACAGCTGTAATTTTGTCATATTGAAGTACACCCTTTATTCCAAGGCTCTTAAAACAAACCAATTATATTGCACTGTTAATGAAAACTCGTATCTTGTGTTGATATGGCTGCAGTCGCCATCGTTCCTCCTGTCCTAATACTGTCAACTATTCTGTAGTCTATGGACATTTATCATGTAGAAACTAGAAATACATTCATGCAACAACCCCTCGCCTATATTTTCCAAACATTGTTTCAACATGTAGAATACTTAATGAAGAAAAATGAAGAATACTTCACGTTATTACGCCAACACTGAACGCAGGCTCGTGTTGCTCACGTCATGTTAGCCATGGCACAGAGTAGGTGGCCATGGCAACATTATTATTATTTTTTTTGCAAAACCGAATAGAGAATTATCAATTTCTAAAATATATTATAAAGTAGGTATTATTTTGCTTTCTATGGGCTTTATTTTAATGTAAAATTCAACACGAAACTCTTTGTAAAACGTTTTTAAATGTGAATTGAAATTAACTGCTTTTTGCCGATAAACTCTTCAACTCCAGCTAGAACTTATTACTCGCACTTTGAAATGAAATAAATTTAATTCATACAGGACGCTAATGAAAATAATTTGCTTTCCTTTTTATCATGAACTTCTATAAAAGTTAATTTAACTAAGAGAGTTTCGCATACAATGCATAGGAAAGACTTGAACAACAAAAAAGTTTATAAATATATAAATACAAGATCATACATAAACAATTGAAAGAAACTTCCCTTGTACTTTAGGATTTCGCATGCTAAATCAATTCTTAATGTTTACGTTTAAAAATTAGTACCCTCACTCCGGGCTTACGCACGGAACGGCCGTTGGCACGGGGATTAAATACACACGAATATACACAGATATTATCTTGGGAGAGTTTTTAATGTTTGCGCTATTGACGCTGACTATCGAACGATTCCTGGCCCTAACCTATCCATTTTTCCATGAAACCGCAGTCACAAAAGAAGAATTCTGCTTTTTCGGGGATTTTCGATGATCACAACAGTCAGTTTGCCGCCATTAACATATTTTTACGCGAAAACAGCTAATATGCTTATAACTTTGTTTGTTTCATCCCTCTTGTCCCTGTTCATTTGCTTAAACAGTAAGATTTGCAGATGACTGCTTATTGTATATATTCCACCATTGTAAACCCAACTTTAGATGGCCAATTACTTCAACATGATCTCGAGAAGTTAGAACTATGGCAAAATAAATGGCAAATGGAGTTTGAAATCTAGGACCTCGGAAATGCGATTTCCTGCGTTCTGAGGGAGCTTTTCTTCGAAGTTCACACATCAAAATCGAAACGTAATTCGCTGGATTTTCGGGGGAAAAAACGTAAAAAATCGGTTTATAGAGTGAGAACAACATAATCATGTGAGTTTTAAAATAAATTGAAAACATTTTTACGCGGAGTTTTATCAGATCGAAACTTGACTAGCCTTATTTATTTGATCCTATTTGAGTGAGGATTATAGAGTAGCAAAGTTGTAGCTATAATTTACAATTTTACATACAAGTGTACACTACTTACATGTACACAACATACTGATAGAATAATTGAAAGCAAAACCACAGACATTTTTTCTGTGTAAAATATGGTGCTAATGACATGAAAAGCTGATCAGGGTTGTGTTTCTTATGCAAAATAGATAAGAATACTTCAAGCAAACTATTATATTCATTGCCAATGATATCACTTCCTGTAACTTATCACTTCCTGTTACCAGTTAACACCAATCAATATAACAATGTTCCAGGTCAAATGCCTTCCAGCAGCAGCACCCATGACATAAATTCCAGTTAAATTATTTTAATAATCCAGGATTAATTCCAGGGCAACTTTGAGTTACTGTATATGAAGGCCCTCTCTGGAGGTAGTCACTCTAATATTTATGGATGCATTTATATCCAACATTTTGACAAATGCAGTTTGAATTTTTAAATACTATAAGATTATCAAAATATTCAAGGGTGTTAGGTAATAGTTTTCATTGTTGCTGAGCAGTTAATAATAAAAATAAACAAGTTTTGAAACTATTTGCAGAAAATAGATTATTCTACTGTATTTGAAGTCTGGATATCTACAATACATTGACCAATATATCTCCACAGATTTTGCATTGAATCCCAAATTACAGTACATTCAGGAGAGTGTCTAGGACTACTGTATGTATCCAAAACTGCTGTTTCAAGATATTAAGGATAGACAGGGAGAAGTGCAGTTATGGACTTGGTAGGTATCTGATTGCATGAGCAGGATTGACAAGCTTCAGTAACAGTGGCAGTGCAGTATATTGTGATCAACTCAATTAGTACATTGACTTATCAATGAAAGTGAGATAATTTATCAATTTATACATTAATGTATTCTATGCAATGACCCTTTGTTGTATTGAAAATAAATGATAGAATGATCAGAACAGTAATTTGGTCCCATAACTGCTAATTAGACTGGTACATTTAAAATGAACACCTTGTGCTGAGCTATGGTCATGAGAATGGTATAATTTAAAGGCATATGAACAATGCCAGGAAAAGCATCACAAATTTAAGGGGCCGAACTTGAGAGAGCCCAGCTAAATTTATTCCCTTCCTAAACATGTGAATCCCCTTTATTTTCAGCATCACAATAATTTGCCGGTCACCCCCTGTGCCTCTCCCCTCACCTTGGCAGAGGCTACCCTGATACATGTAATGCCATTTAGTGTGATTCATGGCTTCTGGTACTAGGTGATCATTCTGGAATAATAGAGATAATATATAACTGAACTAATCTCACTATCACCAAACATTGCCCTTTAAAATATTGTTTTGAAGCTTCAAGAGCCACCCAATTCCAAAATGATGCACAATTACAGGGATGGATTTGGATATGGGAGGGATCTAATTAGGTGCCGGTATTGATGTTGGGTGTGAGCATCAACCAAGGCATGGTGTGTAATCATACAGATAGCAGTGTTTTGGGGAAACAGCACCTAACAAGTAACCGGCCAAGTAACCGGCAGGTGCCAGGAATATAGCTGCTAGTAAGGGTTGCAGGATCCTAG
>CACRXK020008892.1:0-20061 GCA_902702795.2 Paramuricea clavata | reverse complement strand
TGTACTAGTACTTGTGAAATATAATAAGATCAATAGACATTAGTGTATCAAAATAAAGTAATTTTACTGATTATTTTAACTGTGCATCAAAGTAAACACACATTATTCTAAACTACAATATTTGCTATATGCCTATAATTTGAGTTTGAGGTGGTAGAATATATAATAAAATAACAAATCCTTGTATGGATAAATGTTCATTTCACACGCACGCTATTAACAGCTGCTTAATAATTAACTTATGTATTCGTAAACATTTATACTCGATATTACTCGATAGTCGATATGTAAATACTAAATGGTACATTATATGGATCAATGCAAACTGGAACAAAACAACAATTGTCAATTGAAGTTCTAATTTTGGGAAATTTAGTAACAAATATAAAATCCCTAAACAGCTCATCGATTTGTATGTTTGCGCTATTAAAAGTAGACAATATTGAACAATGATCTGAAGTTGTCATGCAACTGACAACAATATTATATTTCAAAATACCTGTATATGATGATATTTTACAAATATCTCGGGATTTTTGGACCAATTTTAAACTAAGCAAGGTAAAAAGTCTCCATTCAAGAATATATCTTCTTCTCAAAAGGTAAAATACTTAAAATACTTGATTAAATTGTTTACTTCGACGGTATGTAAATTAACAGCGTTTGACTTGCAAGACGTCAAAAACGGCCGATTTCAACGCGCTGTCGTTTATCGCGTATTCATTTGCCAAAATAAGTATTTACGTCAATTGAAAGCTTGCTTATTAAAGAGCCAACCACTAGAAGCATGATCGATTTGGAGCTTTATCGCATGGTGAAAATCGATTTTGTTAAGAGGGTATCGTAAATGAAGTAAGATAGTGTGCTCCAAAACTACGATTATATCTATCCCTAAAAGTAATTCAGATTTCCTGTGAGTCATATATACCGTCCTTTGAATAACCGAAAACAAGATTTTTAGGGTTTTAGATCGATTACAAACGGTTGTCGTCGTGAAATTTATCTGTAAAATCAGCTCATATTTTCCCAGAAAAAATGGCGATTTAGGGTGGTCGTGTTAAAACGGCATTTTCTCAAACTTAAAAAAGCATTTGACCCAAAATAATATATGGTGCATTTTCCGATATAATAAGGTATATCTGGGCAAAATTTGAGCAAAATCGATTTTTCAGTCGTGGCCGCGAAATGTCTCATATGTTCGATTTTTACTGACATTCACTCTTAAGAGCGATGTTAAAAGTGTAGTAGCAAAGCTGTCCCCATACATACCCTACCTGGGTATTGTTAGCGGTGGAGTGACGGCGGTGAAGCACGTCTATCGTAGAGCACCCGAACAGCCACCTTCCGAGGAGACCGGTGATTAAGTATGAAAACATTTTCCAAACTCTGTCGAGTATGGAAATCTGTAGTTTTCGAATAATTTAGTACTTTATTCCAGCAAGTTGTCCGTTTGTGATCTTTATAACGCCGTCGGAAAGGACGAACAAGTAACATACAACGTCTGCAGTTGTGGCTTTCTTTGTGATTTCCACCAATATTCCAGACTGAGTGTTCTGGATTTTAGCACCGTTTCCATATGTGTTGGCGTCGCTTGCAGTTCTGAGATCGATGACCAATGCGATTTTCTTGTCTTTGAAGAATCCGGACAGTGTCTGGTGATTGATATCGTTGGTACCGAACAGTCGCCTTGCCTCCTCGTATAGCCTTGTTTTCGGGATACCCTGGCTATAGACTGCATTAGGAACGCCTTCTACGGTTACTCTGACCTTTTCGATGTTGGGGTAGATATATTCCTCGCTGTCCGTCTTCGTCTTGTTTGTGAATAGCATGACGACGGCTTTCATACTCCTGCGTCGTAAGTTGATCGTTTCGTTGATGATGGTGGAATCTTTGCTCCATTCCGTTTTCTTCATTAGGGTAGCGTGTTCGAAGGATAACTCGCGTTCGGATCCATACAAACCCTCGGATTTCCTTGCGAGATCGATGTTGTCGATGGACTCGTATTCCAGTTCGATGTTTTCTAGGGTGTATCCTTCCACAGATTCCCCACCCTGTGCGTTCATGATTTCAGCCGCTGTGGGTAGGGTGATCACATATTGTAAGTCGTTTGTCATGTTGTGTGGGGCATAAAGTCCATGGTCTTTGAGGATTTTGTTGATCCGGATTTTCTGTTTTGTCCCAAACACTCCAAACAATGCGGTAGCCTCTGCATCAGCGTTAGCGGCGTCATCTTTGGATATTTTCTTCCTCGTGTCTTCGCTGGCGATACCGTCCTCCACCATATCGTCGCGCTGCTTGTTGTGTAGCCGTAGGTCTTTGTAGACCTCCAGTAGGCTTTCCCCGCTGTTGTCGTAGACCTTTTCACCGGCGAGTTGCATTTCCAGTCTTTTCTGTAGTAGTTTTCCTAGGTTGTTCCTAAACCAGGATTTTGTATTACTGTTCGTAAAGTCAAAAACTAAAGCCATACTATCCGGTACGAGAACGGAGTCGGCTTTCAGTTTTGGAATATTAACGTAATTTTCTTCTCCGGGTTTGGCAGAATTAGGATTGAAGGTTAGAACATGTCTGGTCCTATACCCAGTAATTTCCGTCCTATTCATGCGCCGGAAGTTAGGCATAAGTTCAGCTGTCCGGTCCATTATGTTTTTATTATAGTATAACTTTATTTCTTCCGTCTACTTTGTAGATACTTGTATATAGCTCCGGAAATTAGGACTGCTACGATCCATAGGTTTTGGGCAAGGAAGGCGAGACCTTTAGCTCCCCAGCTTAAGATAGTACTTAGTAAATTTAGGATGGGTACTAGGATTGGTAGTGCGGATTTTGCAAGTCCAGCCAATGCTTTTCCTATGGCTCCTAATCCTTTGGAGGCTCCTACGATGGCTTTCTTCCCAGCTACCACAACCGTAGTAATTATTCCAGCGATGGAAATAGCAATAGCGGCTAGTGCGCCTAGGTTTTCCTTTGCCCATTTGCGGAATCTTTCGAATTTTGTCCTGATATTTTCTCTTACTATTTCCCTATACCTGTGTTTTCCCTCCTCCGTTTCGGGTTGCTGACCCATCTCTAGGTTGGCGTTATCTATACCCTGTTCGGCAACATCCCTGCCCTCTTGCATAATCTGTTGTCTTTCGGGATCTGTTTGGAGTTCTATATTGGTTTCGAATACTTTCTTCTGTTCCCTTAAGGCTTTAATCCTGACTTCGGGTGGTCCTTTGGGAGCGGTTACTCCCGCAAATTCCCTCCTCTCCTGTGTGGTTATTTTCCCCCTTTCTCCTAACTCCCTTGCGTGTTCCACGAGGTTATCGCCTGCATTGATGACTTCCTGGCGGAATTCCTCCTCAGCGTCTTCGAAAATCTCTTCCGCGTTTACTCCTGATGCTTCTCCTCCGGTCTCCTCTTCGACTACACTTTTAACTCTTCCCCTGTGTTCGGCGAGTGCTTTTTCGTATAAATTAAGGAATTTTTTTGATGATGCAATAGTTTTCTTGTTTTCAGTCATTTTGTAGTTACCACCCGTATCAATGTATGCGACATCAGCCCCGTTAAATGTCAACTTATTTTTAGTGATGTGTAAACTGGAAATAAGTTCCTTAGAGTTTTGTCCGTCGGCAGGGTCTATGCTGTACTCATGGTTGAAGAGCCTTCTAGCATATTCTGACTTTATGTCATCAAATTTTCCATATGTGCTGAGTTCGTCTAAATGCCTCTTCCTTTTCCTGTAGGAATCGTCCTTATTCTCCTCACGGAAACTGGAGGTTTTTGCATCGTCTAGTCTATCGTCGTCGTTTAGTCCAGAAAGAAAGTCATCCTCGTCAACAGGTGTATCGCTAATGACAACCTCATCATCACCCCCTTCAGCTCCTTCGTCGCCTTCCAGTCGGTTAAGGTCATTCATCTCTATGGGGGTGTCCATCTTTATTTAAGTCTAAAGATAATTCTTGTTCATAATACCTTCCCAGAATGTCCTCCCCATCCTCCGGATCCTTAAGGCTGTACATGTTGGGATCTCCCCAAAACACCGCTGTAATGACATATACTTCGTTGTCGAAATTGGGTTCGTATCCCTTTTTAAAGGTTTTGTGCTTTATTTCTACCCTGACATGATCCCCAACCTTAAATTTGGGATCCGGAAAACTGCTTATGGATACCCATAGATTTTTGTCCAAACTTCGTCCTTGTTTTCCTCGTTCACATTTGCCGGTTTCATTCCTATTGTTCTGTGTGTGGTATTAGTAGAGAGTTTGAGCAAGACAACGAAGTACGAAGACGAAGGCATACTTGACAATTTTTGCCGCCTGCACATTATCTTGCGCATAGTGAGTTGGACGTCACTGGTAGTTGCTCAACGTGTCTTCCCATGTGTCGCTGTTTATGAATACTGACCATAATTCTTGCCCTGATCCAGAAGGGAACAACGAGACATGAAACTATATCCCGTCTTTGTCCTTCTGCCTTCGTGCAGAACGAAGTTCACAACGAATTTTGCCAAAATATTCGTTGTGAACGAAGGCAGAAGAACGAAGACGAGATATGGATTCATGTCTCGCTGTTTTATCCTGATCAGGGTAAGGATTTGAGTCAGCATTCACAAACAGCTAGACATGAATCTCTAATCTGTCTTCACTCCTGACCCTAAACTCAGAATGCGCAAGATAATGTGCAAGACAGGCAAAAATTGTCAACCACGTCGTCGTCGTCCGACTTCGTTCTCTTGCTCAAACTCTTTATTATAAGATCTGACGAGGGCAGGTAAGATGTCCACCCAAACTTTAGTCCTGTTTTCCGTAAAGTATTTCCACATCCTTGTTTTTAGGGTTCTATTGAATCTTTCGACAAGTGCAGCTTTCCGAAAGGTTCTTGTGCAAAAGTAGTGAACATCGTGATCCTTTGGCAACGTCTTTACTCCTACATGGTAAAATTCCTTTCCATCGTCGAACTGTGCCGTTTTAGTATACCTACCGAACCTCTCCTTAAATTGTGCGAGCACATTTTCAACAGCCGTCATCATGCTTTCGGTATTTTTCCTCCATACGGGGATGGCAAAGGCATACCGACTTAGGACCTCTATGACAGTTAGAATCCAGCGGTTTCCCTTATTCCCGTGGCTAAATTTACTCATATCCACAAGGTCCATTTGAATCTGCTGTGCAAGTCCGTCCACATAGGTTCTTTGGGTCTTGTAATGTTTCCGGGACGGTTTGTGAATAATATAGGTGTTTTGTGTCTGTAACCATTCTCTAACATTTTTCCGGCTAACTCCCTCTATACCCTCCTCCTTTGCACTTTGGTATAATTTTTCCATCGACATGTACCCACCGTTAACGTTAAAATATATTTCCCGGAGAGCTACATCCAGTGGTAGACTCATTTTATTACCTGTAAATAAAACATGAAGAAGATAACGGTCTATGTTGAAGACGGAGGGCTTACCCTGGATTTACAGAATCCACTGATCCTTACCCATGGATCCGAACTTTACGTAAAGACTGCTGCCGTGTTTTGGAATTATAAGAATATTCGTAAGGGATACAATGACTACATTTCCGTAGATGGGAAGAAGATTACGATAGATGAAGCGTACTGGACCTTTAATTAAACAGCTTATAGGAAAGAGCTGGAGGAAAACGGATTGACACTTAAGGAATATCCCGATGGGAGGATAAGGATTGACTTTGCCAAAGGAACAAATTCTGTAGGACTCCGAAATCTCACGAGTATTTTGGGATATCGGTCCTCCAATGGTCCTACATACACCCCACACATTAGCGATCGTCCCGTAGACATTCATGAAGGCCTGCGATACCTCACAGTCAGCTGTACCCTTATGAACCGTGAGCACAACATCGGACCGTACGGAAACCGGAGTACAGTCATCACATCCCTTCCGATTGATGGAACAAGACCCCTCTTTGGAACCACAACCAAATACAACGACATCGAAAGCCAAGTACGGGTGGATGCTGGAAAATACAGTGAGATTCGGTTTGAAATTGGGTCTAATACCGGAGCTGTTCCCGGAGATGTCCTGCTAGAACTTTACATTAAATAAAAGAATGAGTGAGGAAATCTTCCGGAACTACTACGGAAAGAATTATGAGAAGGTTAAGGCGGCAGTACCCGTCGAAATACGGAAAATGAAAGAGAATTTTAGGAGAAAATATCCGAATGCGATCCTATCTAAGTTTGACTTCGAGGTTACCTTTGCCAAGGATGGGACCGTAGGGTCCAGGGACATCTTCTATAAGGTGGATGACCTCACAAGCTATGATATCACATCAGACACATTTCGTACAAATCCGGAGTGGACCAAATATCTTCACTGGGCAGAGGGGTGGCGAAGTGTTCTTCCGGATGCAATCTTTCGACCAAATAAGGATTTTAAGATGGATATGCATACTTTTAAGGTCTATGTTACGGAGGCAGAGAATTTCCTAACGAAACTGGAGCCTATTAAGCCAGTATACGATAAACCCCCCGAAACCTTTATCAATACTATACCATTCGACTATCATTCCAATTCCTACTTTTGCTCTCTAGCGGCATGCTACGTTGCTATGTTTAAGTCCGGAATTTCCGAGGATCACCTTAAAAACAATTTTCCCAATTCACACTCCAACATAATAACCTCCATCGTTCGCTTCCACCTTCATTTTCACCTATCGAGGTTCATGCGTAACCCCAAACTCTTGGACCAATACCTTACAGGGGATGATATACGAACTATTAGGAAGTATACACCTGTACGTGAAACATGGGTTAGGAGGACTGTCTCTTCCCACGCAAATCTTGGAACATGGTATTATGGCTTACCTGTGAGTGAACAGAAAAGAATACGACGTCAGAAGTACCATCTGACCAAATATGGAGGTACATTTATCGAATACGAATACCTGACTGGTAGATCACCCCTTGATGTTGAGAATGATTATAAGATCCTTATTCCCAAAACATCCCGGGGACTTACCAAAGTTGGACAGAAATTATTCCAGCAATCCATCGAAGCGTTCGTGTATTCTGTATTGGGGGCACAAGCCAAAACCAGGTGAAGTATTACGGGTCAGGGTGCAAAGAGCCTACAGACACAGGAGGTCTTCCGGAGGTAGCAAGAGATACAATTGTACAAGACGATGTGACAGTTACCATATCCAACATGAGGACAGCCATTGCTAACACACATGTTACCCTAAATTTTGCTATCATGCCAGATCTAATCGTAATTCCTTCAGACTTGAGGATCCTAACAAAACCTATTCCAATATTCAGCAATGTTCTAACGGTAGCTAAAAACGGAATGACGTTCGGAAAAAATGAGAAGGTGAATTATACAAGTAATCCTGTTCCTACCCCCACGAATAATATAGATGAAAGTCACGACATTACACCGGTTCCTGTTGTGGAGGACTTTAAACCCCCGGAACTGAGGAAGAAGTCTGATACTCAAAATATTGCTCTTGGGACAGCGGCAGTAGCATCCTTCGGACTTGCATATCTAGTATTTCGACCAGGGACGTGGCGACTGGGGGGTCTTGGGGGGGTGCGACGCCCCCCCCCCCCAATAATTCTGAACTTTGAAAAGTTGGTCAAAATTTTTGAAAAGTTGGTCAAAGGAATTATTTTAATATTAAACGAAATCTTACATTATTTACCAAAATTTGAGAAAATCCAAAAAATGTTCAGAATTTTAGAAAAAGTTCTTTGATAAACGGAGAAAATTTGTGATATCCGAAAAAATTTTAATGTCGCGAAAAATGCGATAGGTCCGGAAAATTTTTTTTACCCCTAAAATGGTACACTGACTGAAAATGTTTTGGCGACGGGGGGGGGAGGGGGGGGGGAAGTTGCCAAAAAAAATTTCGAGAAAAATTTTTTAAACACGAAAACGTTGGTCATTTTCTTTGAAAAAGTTGGTCAGTATGGTATGACGCCCCCCCAATCTGGAATCGTTCGCCACGCCCCTGATTTCGACGTTAAATAAAATGAGCATATTATTTGGGTACGATTACTTTGATACAACAGCAGAAGACCTGAATACCTTAAAACGGAAGTTAACAACAGTCGAAAAGGTGCAACAGGGGAACACGGCAGAGGTCATCAAAAACGCGAACGATATCATAAAGTTGAATAGTTTGGGAGAAAACACGGTTCAGTACGACTTTTCCCAAGTACCTGGGTATCCACCCGGATTTCTACAAACACCCACCATTACAGACACCGATAAGAAGAGTGCAAAATTTATGGTGTTTAGTGTCAGTGGCTTTGAAATAAACTATTCAAGTTCATCCCCTCTGTACGGATTTTACGAAACGAATAGGGGGACGATTGTCATATTTACAGTTGACCAGAGGAGTAAAATTATCCGAACATCTTTTTCATTCATAGTTACCAGCACAAACATCCAGATCCATGGTGTTGAATTTAAGGACATAGATTCTGCTGGAAATGTAACCAACAGAACAGGAGCTACGTCCGTAAATTGCTTGCTCTTGACAACATAGGATTTTTTTTAAATCTTTCCGTAAGATTTAAAATATTCGTGTCAATCCATAAGCACCGCCAATACCCAGTATACCCACTGTCAACACTGCATATCTCTTCATTTCATCCGATGGTTGATAGTAATCCTCCAATTTTGGTCTGCGTTGGGATGCCGTACTATCCATAAGCCTCGTATAATCCCTCAGGTCCTCCAGTGCCCTGTTCGTTTCCTTGATATCCTTGTTAGCATCCAGGATCTCGGCCCTACGCCTTGCCTCGTCGTTCCTACGCTTCACCTCAGATTCGTAATACTTCTCCTTGGCTTTCGCAAGCTTCTCTAAGGCTTGGTTATGTCTTTTTACCTCTTCCTTGTAGCCTTGCCCATTCAACCTTGAAAATAGAAAGCCGGCTCCGGCAAAAGCCACGGCATTAAAGAGTCCTCCAATCACAACAGATGTCATTCTTTATTTGTCAATTACTTTTGGGATATACCCCTTATCCTTCAGGTATCCTATGGCAAATGCACTTCCGGCCACAGCAACGGCAAGCTTTGCTGCTCCTTCCATAGTCATTGGTGCGCCGAGGCTTTTTCCGGCAACCGTTTTGGCAAGGTAGGATACCCCAACAACTCCGGTTGTTAATAATGCGGCGTTGATCACTTCCTTCTTCGTGTCGGTCATTATGTTTTTATTATAATAGAACTATTTCTCTCTTAGCTTCTCTTCCAGGAGTAGAGAGCATCTTCTTTCCAGTGTGTCGAGCATCCTGTCTTCACTCTCCCTGCGTTCGGTTTCCACCACCCTGCGTTTGGCTTCTTTCGCCTTAGCCGCATGGATGTAAATAAGACAGGTTCCAGCTGCTACGGAAAAGGTCAGTATGTCCAGGAATAGTTGTGACATTGTTTTATTATACTCAGTCAAAAAGATCAGGACCTTCTGGTGTAATAACAACAGGTTCCGGTTCCTCTACAGTTTTATTTTCCTCAGGCTTCTCGTCCTTCTCCTGACTACTGTACCACATGAAGTAAAGGGATCCGAGCCCTACGGCGATACCCACTACCAAGCCGACCCTCTCTAGGGTGACTATTGACCCCTCTTCTTCAATTGGAACATTTTGCTCCTCTTCTTTGATAGCTTCGAGTTGTGACTTCTTCCTGGCTTTTGCTTCCTTACTGATCTTAGCAAGCCTACGCCCTGCCTCCACCCTTCTGGGATCCTTGACGTGGGTCTTTACCGGATTTGTGACAGGTACTGCTGTCGTATCTGGGTTCTCTTCTGACATGGTTCCTTTTATTTATAGTAGAAGTTAACTAACTTGTAAGTAACTCTAAGTCTAGTTAAAAGTTAGTTAAGACTAACCTTAAATCTAATCAAAAGTTAGTCAAGACTAACCTTAAATCTAGTCAAAAGTATCTTATGACTACATTTGAGTAACTGATGACTACATTTGACTAACCTCATGACTACATTTGAATAACTTATGACTACATTTGAGTAAACTCAATTCTGCTTAAAAGTACCTCAAATTCAGAATCAACAATCTATAGACAAGACTTCCCTACATATAAACAAAGCAACCATGGAACGACCAGTCAAGAATAAACACAGGTGCGAATTCTTCATAGACTGCCACGAAAAGGTACCACAGGTCGAAAGGATGTGTAAAAGGGTCAACTAGAAGGACATGATGTTCATCATAGAATTCAGTATGAACAAATTCGACGAAGTGATGCATCTACCACCAGCTGGTCAACATATAGCAAGAGTCGGCATTAAGTTCGGGGATGGGCTTATGGGAAAAGGCGCTGAAATACGTAAGGTAACGTCAAGAACCGAATGGGAAGGGGAGGATGGTATACTAGTTATCGTCAGTACCAATTGGCGTGCCGTTTCACATGAAACATGTTACATTAAAAACATAAAGGACAAGGAAGACGTAATAAACCTGGGTCCTGCCGATTTCCTTTCTAATAATTACTTTAGAGGAAAATATCTAAACGAAACAGGAGTTGCCCTATTAGGACCTAGCACACCAAAATGAAGTTCTTCATGGTCAGATTGATTAAAGTTGCCAGGTAGTGACCTGGCGGGGTACAATTGTGAACAGAATCAAAAAATTTTTTTAGTCGATTTCCTTTGTATATAATTAGGGACAAAGATGGCTAATAGTCAGAACGGAGGACAGTCCGGCAGAGCGGAAACGAATCCCACAATAAAGCTTGTATTCATTTTCGAAGACATAAACAACCAAATTCCACTTCTATCCTCAGCAGTGAACAAGGTAAGAATGCTGCTGGATCCGGAAGCGGATCCAATGGAAACCTATTTAAGTCTGCTATGTAATATGTGGAAGAAGGATGAACCCAACAAAAGATGCTTCGAGTCCAGCGATTACAGACTGACCGATATCAACAACGCGGAAAAAGTTCTTGCTGCAGCAAGGGAGGAAATCCTGGAGTTTTCCTCCGACTGTCGATGGGTTGAAAGAAGAGTGTGTATGCTTAGAATCGTAAACACACCACCACCTTGGGATAGGACCGGTATTATACCTATAGGAACCTCTATACACCTGTAAAAGGAAAACAGAATCAACTTTTCCAAAATAAGTCTTATATAATAAAGGAACACTTTCCTACGTCCGGAATCTGAATACTCTGGAGTTGCCATTACTATTTCCAAACCTTATGGGTTTGAAAAAAACAGAATCAACATTCAGATCATGTCACAGATTAGAAAAAGTTTAGCTATATAATAAAGTAATGGCAACCGAAAGCCAGAGTATTTCAGTTTCAAACAAAAAATTCGCATCTATTGAACGGATGAGGACTAACGTTCTGGAGAAGGGAAAATTAACAACCATTTCGACGAACTACTCAAGAAGGAAAAGAGAAAAATAATCGGAAATGAAGTTAAATCAGCAGCAAGACAGTTCCAGAGTCGAAGAAGACAGACCGAGGCTAACGTAAGAAAGGAAATAAGGGATACAAAGAAATGGAAGACCGACATCGCCAAGGAAGAAAAAAGACGACGAAAGGAGGTCACGGACTGGAAAGCCGAGGCTCAAAAGTGGAAAAAGGAGACTCAACGACTACGACGGAACGCAAAGGCCCGCGAAAGACGAGCCGAGGAAAACCGTAGAATCGCAGGGGGCAAATGGAAAGGTAAGAAGAAATTTGCCAGACTCCAGTTAAAGGTGGCTGACAAGCTTAGTAAAATCTGGGAAAAACCGGGGGAAATCCTGAAACCAGTTTTAACCAAACATGCTATCAAGGGTAAAGTAAGGAAATACGTCATTACCCCAAACGGTAACTACGACCCAGCCTACTTCCTAACCATCACGGAAGACGAGGTCAGAACACTTATAAATTCCGAAACGGAACCCAGAAACGCGAGGATGTCCTTGGCCTGTGAGATGGTAAAGAGCGATCCCAAAACCGGGGAAGAAGTGTCAACCATCGCTCACTTCGGATAAAAAAACCACAAACTTATCGGCACGGATGATACGGAAGAAACCCAAAGCATCATGAGGGAAAAGATGCTAAAGTCCTTCTCGGAGTATCAAAGGAGGGGTAGCGGATGGAGACTACGCAGAGTTGTCCAGTTGGAAATCCACATCGGAAAGTTCCGACCACTTAGGGGCAAAAAACACAAACCCCTACCCAAATCCATAGCAAGCAAAAAGGCAATTATCAATATGAAGAACGACGACAACGAATGTTTCAAGTGGGCTATCACACGTGCCCTAAACCCTGTCGACAAAAACTCGGAAAGAATTACAAAGAAACTTAAAGGGCAATCCAATAAGCTAAACTGGGAAGGGATTGAATTCCCAACACCCCTAAATAACATCAAAAAGTTCGAAGAGAACAACAACGTCGGTATTACCGTGTTCAGTGCCGACGAAAGCCTTAAGGTATACCCCTTACGAGTATCAGGAAAAACCGATCCCATAAGACTCTTCCTATGGAAAAACCATTACAGTGTCATCAAGGACATGTCAAAACTCGTAGGCTCACAAATCAGCAAGAACGGACACAAAAAATACATATGTGACCGATGCCTTAACGCATTCGGATCAAATGAACTCCTAGAAAAACACTTGGAATTATGCTTGAACAACGACTATCAAAGACATGAATATCCAAAACCCGGTAGCACCACAAAATTAGAAAACTATGAAAAGACACAGGAATTTCCGATTACCATCTACGCAGACTTTGAGTGCTACATCAAGGAATTGATCGCAGAAGAGCAGAGTCTAGACAAGTCAAGTACCACACAATACCAGAAACACAACCCCAGCGGATTCTGCTACTACATTAAGTGCTTCGACGACTCCATCTACAAACCCAAGCTGGTACACTATACCCAGCAGTATGAGGGGGAAGACATCACCAAAAAATTTGTGGACATGCTTGTAGAGGGAATAAAGGATATCTACAGCAAGTTCAAGAAGCAACCACCTGCTACGCATGTGAGGAAGAATTCACCCTAATGGACTACAAAGTCAACGACCATTGTCACTACACAGGCAAATATAGGGGTGCAGCACACAACTCATGCAACCTCAAGATGAAGCAACCAAAATTCATACCAGTCCTCTTCCATAACCTTGAAGGGTATGATGCCCACTTATTTATCAAAAACCTCGGGGTAAGCAGTGGAGACATCAAATGCATTCCAAAGACGGAAGAAAAATACATATCCTTTACCAAGGAGGTAGAGATTGATAGGTTTAAAAACGAGGACGGTAAGGAAAAAAAAGTCAAAAGGAAATTAAGATTCCTGGACTCCTTCAAATTTATGGCAAGCTCCCTGGACAAACTCACCAAGGGTCTGGGTAAGGACGACTTCAAAAATCTGGACCTAATGACAACTCACTATACCAGGGAGCAATAGGAAATGCTCAAACAGAAGGGTGTATACCCTATGAGTATATGGATGGATTCGACAAGCTGGAAGAGACGAACCTCCCACCCAAGAGCAAATTCTTCAGCAGTCTTACCGGCGAAAACATCAGCGACACCGATTACAAAAGAGCACAGTCGTGTGGAACACCTTCAACATGAAAACCATGAGGGATTATCACAACCTTTACCTTAACACAGACGTCCCCCTCCTGGCAGATGTTATGGAAAATTTCAGAAAAGTATGCAGAACAAACTACGGACTCGATCCCCTGTGGTACTACACAGCGCCAGGACTTGCCTGGGATGCGTGCCTAAAACTAACCAAAGTGGAACTGGAACTTATTTCCGATCCAGACATGTACCTACACACAGAAAGGGGAATCCGAGGAAAAATCAGCACCATCACCAAAAGACATGCCATAGCCAACAACAAGTACATGTCTAACTACAACCCCAAGAAGAAAAGCAAGTATCTCCCATATATAGACGCAAACAACCTCTACGGATGGGCAATGAGTCAGCCCCTACCCATCAAAGACTTCAAATGGATGGACAGCAATGAGTTGGAAAAATGGACGGAACACAGTTGCATCCTCGAAGTGGATCTAGAATACCCAGATAATCTCCACGACCTACACAACGAATACCCCCTAGCACCCGAAAGGATAAAGGTTAACAAGACGGAAAAGCTCATCCCTAACCTTAACAATAAGGAAAAATACGTCCTCCACCACACAAACCTAAAACAATACCTGAGCCTGGGGTTAAAGCTAACCAAAATATACCGCGAAGTTAAATTCCTCGAAAGGGGTTGGATGAAAGAATACATACAACTCAACACAGACCTCCGTACCAAAGGAACCACAGACTTCGAAAAAGATTTCTTCAAACTTATGAATAACTCCGTATTCGGAAAGACCATGGAAAACGTAAGGAATAGGGTTGATATCAGAATCGTCAACGACGAAAAGAAATGGAACAAGCCAGCCAAAAAACACAACTTCAAATCGGCTACCATCTTTTCCGAAAACCTGGTGGGAGTTCATATGAGAAGGACATCCGTAAGACTCGTAAAACCCATATACCTCGGAATGAGCATCCTGGACATCAGCAAACCAAAGTACGGGAATGATGCTAAACGGGATGTACGGGAATGATGCGAGATGACGGCTGCGGTTGTGCGGGCGGTGGGGGAGGTGTGCGCGAGCGGTGGGGGAGAGGGTGGCTGTGAATGCGCGAGCGGTGGGGGAGGTGTCCGGTAGGCAGAGGGAATTCGGGGACCGGAAGTGACGTCATCGATTCTATTCCGGGAATTCTGATTTCCGGAAATCCCATTCCGGGCATGCCCATACTTGCCCGGATCCACTATAATTTGCCTTACATGAAGTATCAACACAAATGAGCTAGGATCGGTTATATTACACTACTTGTGTAGCACACAGGGGGCAGAAAAGTACGATTGTGTTTTATAAATACCTTGTCATCAGCCAATATCGGATATTTATATCACAACAATCCGCAGACAAAGTCATAAAAGTCATAAAAGGATCAAAATTACCTGATTTTTATATTTTCGATAATATGATGCCTTCTACTTCATGTAATTCAAACATCATTGCATTGCAACGACAATTTCCGAACATCTTACGAAAGGATGCCGAGGGTGTAGCCCGTACATAAATAAGAAAGGGATGAAACGCCGAAAACCTTTCGTTCAATGTGCACCGCAACAACTGGTGACGGAAGTGACGTAGTTACGCACTTACAAAGATATTGCGCATGACGAAAACTATTTTTCCAACTGATTTATATATAATATATTACAGGATCATACAGTATTTTTATGATTAGTATACAGTTTCAAAATAACAATAAGCTGATATAAATTGTCACTTATTGAATTGTCACTGAATTTAATTCTCCTTGAATTGAATTGTCACTTATTGAAAGAATTGTCACTTATTTGATAATTCATACAAAGCCTACAAAATACAAGCCAAATTGCACCGGTGTTTTATATACTTACAAAAAGGTCTATATTAACCGAATTAACAAAACCGTTTCAGAGTTTATTTAAATTTACTGCCATTTTTTTCGCCCCAGAAGTACATGTATATAGTTTATTTTTTAATTTAAATAGTCTATTGATATATCTTAAGTCTGCACACACTCCGAAGACGAATTTATATCGTGACCGTGTTTTGTGTAAAGACTGCCGTTTGGATTACATGCAGTCATAGACAAAGTTCAAAGTCGTGGATAACTTATAACTGAATATATTCACGGTTGATCGATTCAAGAACAATTGTTTTAAAATTATTGAAAAGCTTTATACATTTAGATACAAGAGCGTGTGTTGCTTTTGAAACGGGTGAATCGCACTATTTTTTTAAATTTGTCAGTTGTATATTCAAATTATTAACCGTTAATTCGATTAAAAGGTCATGGAAGATGAAAGGTCAATTTTCCTTCAACTTCCGTTCTATATCCGGTTACAATGTCGAATTAACTTCCGTCACCAGTTGTTGCGGTGCACATTGAAACAAAATAAGCCAAAATTGTAGTCCCAAAAATTTCGGTTTAATAGCCGTTTCTTAAAATTTCCTTGGACAGGTATCCTGACGGTATCATATCTAAACTGTACACAAAAAATAAAAGGTTTTGGTTCAGAAACACGCCAGTTGTATCCATTCGAAATATTTCACGATCGGGGATTTCATCCCTTTCTATTATTTGTACGCTCTGATTTGTACGTGTAAGCAAAGTCAATAGTTCTAGTATGAGCCCACGCTACTATGGTCAGTCCTCGTAATACAATGTTTGAATTACATGAAGTAGTAGGCATGATATTATCGAAAAAAATTTAAAATCAACATAATTTTCATCGTGATGAAACCTGGATGAAACTATGCGATATATCAATATATCATATATAGGATGATGACAAGGTATTATAAATAAACACAATCGTACTTTTCTGCCCCCTGTGTGTAGAGTATGGATGTTCCAACATTACTAAGCCAAAATGAAGGAATATCGCTGCACAATATTCCGTATGCGAATGACAATCGGCCAGAGGCAAAAAAGCAAAGGAAAAGATGGGTTGACTTTGTGAAACGAAAGAGACTGAACTTCGAACCAACAGCTTCATCGAAGATATGCTCAAGACATTCTATGGTCGAAGATTTTGTGAGACCATTCGCTGTTGGTTTGACGACTGAGAAACCAAAATTGAAACAGCTACTAAAGACAGACAACTATCCGACGATTTTAGTCTTGGGCGATGAAATGAAACCTTTATCCGCAAGAGATCGCCGACATTCTGTAAGTAATGCATTTAGTAATTATGTTTTTACTATTGCCAGTTGTCAGCCTTAATTTCGTTCAATGTGAATATGTTATATAAGAATGCATAATAAATCGTGCCATATATATTCATTAAAATTATATGTATTCATTATACCTAACAGGTGATACATGCTAAGCGGTCAAGTACGTGGCTAAAAGAGGAAGGTGAACCCTCCACCTGGACTGAACAAGGTGAAACCTCAACAATGGCTGAAGTTTATACTGACAAAGGTGAACCATCTACTTCAACATTGGCTGATCAAGATGAACCCTCAACATGGCCTGGGCCTAGTGTAAAATGTTAAATGTGGATAATATAGCCTTGCGAAGTTTGCAATTTTCAGTCATTTTAGATTACAAATGGGAAATGGTTACCACTTCTGTGCGTAATACAAAATGACTGAAAATTACAATCTTCGCAAGGCTATATTATCCATATTTTACAACATTTCGCAACGAAACTTTGGAATATTACTAATTTTGTGATGCTCTTTCATGATATGATGGAATTTTGTCTAGACTTGTTGAGATCAATATTTTGGTTAATTGGGGAATGGCCATTAATATGCAGTATATGCACACCAGGCCAGACATGACTAAGTACTTGAGCCACTTGTGTTTAATAATTTCTGTCACCGACTGCAGTTACATTTTCTATTTATACATGATGAAATTTTAGATTATGTTAAATAAATTTTTAATGTTATGATCAATATGGATGAAGAGGCAGTCGAGGCTGCATGCAATGAACTGGTAAAGATGACACCGGCTCCCATGAATACGATGCTGGAAAAACAATCAAAAGAGGAAGCTATTCGAAAGATGAGCGAGCGGAAAGAGAAAGTTGTTGTCAATGTTCCACCAACTGGCGAAGGTAAGATTGAAAAAGTGAAAATATCTTGCATATACTGAAGACAGGCAATACAGTTATAGATACAGTATGTGTATGGGATCAGTTATCAAGTAGATAAAAAATTAAATTTGCAAATTATGTTAACAAAGAAAATATTATCCATTTTGTAGTTCCTATTCAGCAACCAACACCAGCCCCACAGGCACAGAAAAAAGAAAGAGCAAAGCCCCGTTGCAAGGATTGTGGCAACAGAATGAAACACCATGACCAAATTAAGGATTGTCCTCGTAATAAAAAATAATTACAAAAAAATTTGACATTACACTAATTTGCAAACTACACTGTACATACTAGCTGATTAAATTATACAGATGTAGTAATTTTTTTTGCATTGTTCAAATCCAAGAGTTAACCAGTAAGCACTGGTGCTTAATGGGTTAACTGACTTATCTGCCCATGTGTCTATTTAACCCATTGAGTCGCATTGCGCCCTGATGCACCATACTTTATTATTTTACTCTGTCTAATGCCAGACGATTTTACTCGTCAAGGGGAGAGTGCTGGCGATTAATGGGTTAACAAGATTTATTTAAAATGTCAGAAGCCCTGGGGGTGGGCACTTTTGAATGCATTATTATTGTGATGATATCATTCCAACTCTTCATCATCCTCAAAACCTTTGAAGTCTTTTCCACCAAAAGCTTGTCGTATGGCATGATAAGCACATGCTGGTAAAGGTATTCTTCTCTTTCCCAAGTATCCATAAACCAATTGTATATACTCTCTATAGGCAACACTTCGGAAATACCTATAATATAAGAAATTTTTCATGTAATATTTGTAATAGTTTTATATAAATGAAATTTTCTGATTGATAACAAATTGTGGGGATTTATTTATCAGGGTTAAAAATGGCTATATTATATTGTTTAATATATATATATATATATATATATATTATTACATATATAAATTATATGTGTCTTGCCTGTTTTCATCACCTTCCACGTTATACTTCCTGCCATCTATTTTTCGAAATTTACGCCCTGCCAGACGCAATGACCAGGGTGATAAACAGACCGAACCAAAGCCTGGATGAAGCGTTATGCAATTTGGCTCAGCACCTACTTCTTGTAAAACAAGTTCTGTCCCTAATGCTTCTAAGCAGCCTTCGATTTCTTGGCAGCATTGAGCCTCTTTCTATCATTTACCAGTTAATCGACTTTACATAGTTCGCATGTACACCTGAAATAAAAAGAAACACCATATAATATTCATTGTGATTTGTCAAACGAAAAAGGAAAATATTTTTACATGAGTGTCAACACTAGCCTGCGTACGCCGTATAGCGTCTACACAGAATGTAAACACGAGCTCTGAGCTCATATAGTATACATTTCACCTACTAATTTTATACAGGGATGGTTCCGTTCAAGCGAGACATAATTAAGCAGCTGTCTTCTCTCTTCTTCGGCACGTCTCTCTTCGTTGTATTGAGCTATCCAAGCTGGATCAGCAATCGGTTCGTCATGGTAAGGTTGTAAGCCTGGCCACTGGTCTTCATCGCTTTGTGTTGAGCTGTCTGTGGGAGGCTGAACTGCATCATCTTCGATTTCCATTGTATAATTTGGTAAAAAATTCGTATCCGAATCAAGTTGGCTGCTGTCCGTATTGTCGGAAAAACTTGACGACATTGTTTAAGCGAAAAGTTAACCCAAAATGTTATTAAACGGAAAAAATCGGACGATATTTTGGACTAAAATTCTATACTGTTTTATTGTTATGATACTTTGCAAGATTAGCGTGTTCTCATTCTTACGTCACTTCCGGCGGTTAACGCCGATTAGTTACCAGTACTTTCAAGCTCGCGGTAATTCGAAAAATCACCAACTTTGATGCCCAAAAAGTCCATGAAGATCAAATTTTCGTCTAGTCAAATATATTGCAAATGTTCTTAAAATCGTCTAAACTATCAGGAAAAGTCATTTCCCTGACCCTGATATAGGCACTTTAATTGGTTACTTCACCAAGCGAACGATTTGGATAGACAAAGAGTTCGGCACATACTGGGTCTCTTTAAAAACACTTAAAACTGAGTGAAAGAATAAATGAATTAAAAAAATTTAAAAAAATAAAAAAATTGCCGAGATAGAGCTTTGTTTGTCGCGTTACCAACGCTCCTATTGAGAAGTTGTAACATAGAAGCTTTGTGGGGAAGCTGCTGGTTAATTGCCTTGGCCCCATTCAGGTTTCCTGTATTGCAGGTTTTTCCTGGCCTCCCTGACTATCCAGCTGTAGTATAAGCGATGGTAATTCTCAAACATGTACAAGCCTTACTATCATCTGGCAAAAGCTGTCCTCAGGGACGCCGGAACGATAATAGGGCAAAGGGGGGCGGACGCACACCAAGGGCACGTTTACTGAAAAATATTTTTTCACTGCAAAATTTTTTGGCGATCTCCCACACACCCCC
>CACRXK020008891.1:0-20061 GCA_902702795.2 Paramuricea clavata | reverse complement strand
CCCCAAAGTCCAGGAAATGGCATTTTAGAGACTCTAAATTTAAAAATTTCCTCGGGCCTTCGGCCCTCGCTTTCAGCCCCCCCAATCGAAAAGAGCTTCCTACGGCCCTGAAATTGTAACAACGGTTCGGAGTTTACTCCATCATCAGGTTACATTTATACGCACTAAAAAAACGTTAAAGCATGCGACCGTTATTAGCTCGCGTGTATGCGCTTGCGTAAACATATATTTGACGTGTCCGAGAATTTAAATATATCAAATAGATAAATTAGAACTATGTGTTTTAACGAGTGTGTTCGAAAGTAGTATATAAATCCTTACACTAGAAAATTTGCTACGCTAAGCTGTTCGTATTTATTGTTCAAATCTGGTTTTAGCTTCTGGATGAATAATGCTTCTGTGATCTTTCGGTCGAATGAACCACTTGTTTTCCTCAGAATTTTCACAGTTAACATTGGTTCCTGTCCAGGGTGGCACTCGATATAGTGTCTGGAAAAAGCCATGTTCTTATATGATGGTGTTGTGGGATTAGCTGCGGGGCGATAATGTTCTTTATAACGGACGACTAAAGGTCTACTGGTTTCACCAACATAGCCTCGTCCACACAGATCGCAGTTAATTAAATAGACGACGTCTTTCTGTGAGCACGGCACGGGAATAGATGAGTTGTGGCAAATAGGGCATTTGGAAACGTCTTTGCCCGACTTATCGTGGGGTCTTGACTCGACAAGGAGGTTCTTGCGGGAGAAGGAGGTTCTTGAGGTTCTTGAGGTTCTTGAGACATCTACGACATGCTAGCTAATTATACAAAAAAAAGAAAAGTTTTGAAACAAAAAGTTCACATTAGGAAAATCAAATATATGTTTCTTGTACGATTGTTTGCTGAACTGTTTACTGTAACCGTTTGTTTGGTGTTAAACCCACGTATTTTTATCAAGGAAAGCTTTCGATCAATGAGTGCTGGTGCCATAATTCATAAATTACAAATGTAGCCAGCTTACGCGTGTTTATCATCATGACATACGCCAGAGGGTGAATTGTACGCGGTGGATCGCGGTGTGTAAACGTAGCTTTAATGTCGTTAATGTCTGTATATGTTTGTATGTTTTGTTGGTAATTGTAATCGTTATTTATTGTTAGTTTATATTAAACTTGATGTATCATAATGGATCCGCAGTAAATGGCCGTAGCTGTTGCGGTTTCCAAGCCTGCATGTTGAGGCAAAGTGTAATAAATAAATTAAATTAAATAAATTATAAATTAAATCAGTAAGCCGGATCGTAATTAGCGCAAATAATGTAAGCCTACATTATATTTACGTGTTCTTTTTAACTAAAAGCGTCTTTATTAATTATCCATTTTTTGTTTATGTCATTTGGAATAAAAATTTGCTGAACACAAAATTCATCATTTTACGTGATAATGTGTATAATGTTGTCTATAACATTGCTATTTATACTTTCTTTAATAATCTCTAACAGAACTTATATTACAGTTGCATGCTGTATCGCCATCTTGCTTACTTCCTTGTGGTCTATAATTAATGTTCTTGTTAATTTTTTTAACAGCTTTGTTTGGCACGCATGCAAACAGGTACACATTATTGTACATAACTGCACAAATTAACACAAGAATAACAATATGTAAAAACGTGCCAAAGATGGAGAAGCACAAACGAGACTAGGTCCCATGCATGGTGCTCACCATTAATTAATCAGGACAGTACAGACAAAACATCACATTAATATAGAATAGAAAAAGTACATGAGAAGAAATAAAGAAATTAAGAGAGAGAAGAAGAGAACGACTGATATAGAAGATATTATTCAGTCGTGATCAATGAGTGTGAGCTAGGTAAGTCAGGAGTGTAAGCAGTGGCAGTAAGTTGGAGGTAAGTCTTGTGGAGGTATCTTTTGAAGGAGGAGAGAGTGTCGAAGCTGTTCAAAGGAGCAGTTTTACATGCATAGTTCCACAGATTTACAATCCTAACAAAGTAGGAACCCTGGAATGTGCTAGTCTTACAAGCTTGTAATCTTAAAAGCTGAGAAGTTCCCGCACGTGTTCTGCTTGTCGTAGTTTCAACATAATGTTCCACGTCAAGATCTATCAAATTGTTCTTGCATTTATAACAAGAGATCAAATCTTTCTGTTCTCTATCGTACACAAGCGGGACCAGATTGAGCTTTTTAACAGTTCCACATAAGAAAGTTCTCCACGTTTTTTCGTGAGGATCCACATTGTTGCTCTCCTCTGGACACCTTCGATTTTTATTTTGAAAAATTTTCTGTTCATTATGCTAATTATGCTAGACACTACAATGTGTAGTTTTAATTAGCGCACAAATGAAAAAAAATTATCTTATGTTCTCTCAGACATATTGGAAATTCCGACAAGTATCTCCGATATAAATTAAACTACATTCACATAGATGTGTTACTCACCAGGTTTCTGAATTTCTTCTCCGCTGTCTTTCTGTGTCAAATGAGCACAAACTAATAATTAGTTCTGCAGAAATGGTATACTTATTGTATGAACATAATTTGTTCATACAAGATCCTCTCGATTCTGTGCGAAGCAGAACCAATGTATGGTATAAACATACAGACGATTTGTAGCCTGATATATGAAATACACATGATAACCATTCATTTTCAAAGCATTTATAAATGTTCTAATTCACTATATTAATGTCACTTGGAAAAAATTCCAGAATCTTGAATACAGAATTATTGATGCTGGGTGGCGAAAGGAATTTTAATTTAGATATCAATCACTGTGATTAGGTTTTCTATAAATCATGTATCCTAATGGTCAGTTTTCTGCATTGATATGAACAAGACATAAAATAAGAACGGAATTGTTTTATCATCCTGTTGTATATCTTTCGTACTTTAAGCAAAGAATACATGCGAACTATTGCTTCTATTCAAAGTTGACGTTTATCTAGACTATGAAACCAGCTCCTCAAGCTATTCAGGCGCTAGGATTTGCTTTTAGCAGATGCATAGCTTCCCACTTTACTTCTGGGCCAATTTGGTAATTCGTCCGAAACTGAGGATAAATTGGTGGGGAGCGATAACCTGGTAATGCTTTCATTTATGACATAAAACCAAATTTATGGCTTTCAGAAATAACTTCGCAGATCCTAGATAGAAAAATTTTCCGGGAAATGATTCCTCCAAGCAACCGGATCTCCTAGTTTATCACAGTTCGACAATTAGATCTCCAGCTACCTGCTTGACGTTGGCTACGCCCCTTCTTTTCAGATTATTCTATGAACAGATCTGCCATCACGGTGACAATGGTCTTTCCAAAGGCGTAGCTTGTGTTTGTTCTTCTATTTTTCCCAGCCATTGAAAAAATGTCATTGATAGTAACAGCTCTGCCGTTCAGGTTGTTGTGCTGGATTTGCTTTTAGCTGATTTAGTTTGCAATACTTTATCGGATAGTGACCAAACGGTAGGAGTGCGAACGGGACTCAAAGTCCAATGCGAGGCACTCCTCCGATTAAAGATACAACAACAGACAATACATGTAGAATATACATAACTACCGCACAGTGACTACGGTCAGAAATAATCATATGCCACCAACTCGAAAATCAAAGCTAAGATTTATGATGCTTAAAAATTTAGTTAGAGCAATAATACCTTGAAATGATGTAAAGAACAATTGAATATAAAATTTTAAAAAAATATTCAAGCAATAGCATACGGTTCCAAAGGGGAAGGATACGATTAAAGTACGATGACTGGAATGTACTTGTTTTACACAAAGGTACTTTGAGCATTAGGTATTAGACTTACACAATTACGAGTGTACTTGTTTTATACAAAGGTACTTTGAGCATTAGGCATTAGATTTACACAATTACGAGTACGGCTTTGGCTTACGAATGACACGTAATCAGAAATAGTCAAATCATAACATCCATACATAGCTTTAAAAAAGAATGTTAAGTCCTTTAATTATCTCTCTATCGTAAGATAGTGGCAGAATCAAGGACCAACAAACGATCTTTGTATGAGATCTCTCCTATCTTCACTTGAAGTATCCATCGTGTGGCTAGCCTGCTCGCAGGCCGTTGTCAGGCAGAGGCTGCATGGGAGGAACGGCCTGCGACCTTTATTAGTAAAAAGTCGATTTATGCGTACGGAGCGTACGCAAAATTCCCATTGGTCAGAAGTGCCCCATGAGTTAATATCGTGCAAATATTTAACTCGTACGACATTTCGCAATGTAATTTTAAAGCTGGCATTCAATCAGTGGCGTATAAAACCATGACTTTGTTTATCTCTTCGAAGAAGTAACTAAATGTATTTGAGAAACCTTTCAATTTAAATTAACGTTGAAGGATGAGCGAAGGTTAGCAATATTAACTGTACTTCCAACGGGATTTGATAAAAGTTTACATGTAATATACCGATACTTTGTCTTCGTCAGCTATAATAATAAACCTTTTCCAAAGAAGTACAAGGGAAAACTTCGACGTATGCCTTGCTGATCTTTGCAGAGAGAGTAAAATAAGTCTAGTTCAGGCTGACAATTTATCTAACCGCGTTTGCATCACTTGCGGTTTCAAACGTTGAACAACTTAAGGTTAGCCCAGCGAGACGTTCGTTGAGACACAGGCAGTGAATCAGCTAGTATAAAGCAGTTGATTGTCAAATGCCTCCGAACATTTCTCCCAAATACTTCCCTGTCAACCCAAGGCTTTCTGCCTAAACAATCTGGTCTTGAATAAGTCAAGACAATGGGCAAATTATTAAAACAGACGCCGTCGAGGAAAGTCGTTCTTAGAACACCTGGCCAATTTGAATTTACACCTGGAAATTTTGCAAAGTCGTTTGCGTGTTTTTTGACCGAAGTCCGCTCTCTCTTTGAGACTTTATTTTTGAGAGTCTCAACTAGTGACATACATTATTACAACAAGAGCTTTTTACAGGTGGGAAATTTGTCTGAGCATGCGCGAGTAAAATGAACCACGCAATGGCGTGGAATACACGCAACGCGTGTTTACAAAAAGGCACAATCGTGTAGATATTGCCAAATGTTTGTACAAAATAAATTACTGTTTTATGTTGAAAGAGTAGACATGATCTAAATTAATCATACAGAATTTTTTAGTGACGTTCTATTTCAGTACCCTGCCATTGTCTCTGGTGGGCTGTCCGTGTGCATTCGATCTAAAACAGTTGCTACTTTGCTGTCGAAGAATTTCAAATGTTTACATGAAAATAGAAGCAAGTCATGCATTTTACAACCTTTTAAACTGTATGAGCCCCTATTTTTACGCTTGTACCTAAGATATCAAATAAAAGTACATGAAACAGAGAACATTTGTAGAAAGTTTTATCGTGAGGCCACGGCCAGTTTTTAAAATATCTTTATTTCTGTTCCGGTCATCACCAAAATTACACAAAAGCCGGGCTTGAATATACAACAAATTTTGAATCTCATCAAGCACAAAAATACTTAACGTGTAACCAAAATATGCTCATGAAATCGAAATTAATAGCTAAATTTTCAAACTAGACCCTTCTCGAGCCGGTTTTCATGAAGGAAGTTCACATTTCGGCCTTTGATTCTTGGCAAAAATTTGACCACAACACGTGCGAAGCAACTGGGTCTAAAGACTCAGCTAAAACATTGTGAGCCCCTATTTTCCTGACGATATGTTTGATACCTACAAACGCCGAAAAGTTTTTTCTTTTCATTTAGCTATATTTGAAATTGAGGCCACGGGCTATTTTTGAGAAAATACAGTTCAAAGTCAAGCTATTTTTACATATTTTCAAAATTTGTCAAATTTCGCGAGCTCGTATTTTGAACTTAGACAGCTGAAGTTACATTAAGAAACATAGGATGGAAAATTTGAGGCATATAAAGTTAATTTCAACTTACATTTCATTCTCAAATCACGTCTTTGTTCGTTTATTACGGTTTTAAACAAGCCATAGATCGACGTATACGGTATTTACTCCCATGTTCACGTCGCCATATCAACTTCTTCCAATCACTCGATTACAAAACAATCATCCCAAAACAAAGAATTCATGATCGACTTTTAAAAGAATAACCAATAATTTGTAAATCGTTGGATGGAAAGCAAAAAATCGTCAGCTAAAACCGCTTCTTGCTATCTTTCTGCTTTGTTTTGAATGTAAATGCAATGAGCTTTGTTTCTGCCCGCAATTTTTTGGTCAGCGACGACAAATTTCCCACCTGTTGCATAATTAGCAAAATTGGGAGGGTATAAATTGGGTTCGCCTGTAAAGTAGGATTATATTTGATGAAGACAATAAAGTCGAAACGTTATGTGTTGAGTTGATTAATATATATATATATACCGGTATATATATATATATATATATATATATATATATATATATATATATATATATATATATATATATATATATATATATATATATATTTATAAGTAATAGCATGGCTTGAGGGAGATTAGTGATTAAATGGCCCCGTAACCCGAGGCAGGTTTGCGGAATCCCCGAGGGCGAAGCCCGAGGGAATTCCGCAAACCTGCCGAGGGTAAGGGGTCATTTAATCACTAATCTCCCGAAAAGCCATGCTATTAGTTTGTAATAGCATAGTTTCGCTCCCATTTAAAAATGGACAAACATGCCCTACTTGGAATCAGCGTATTTAATCTAAAACATTTGCTTCATTGCTTGTGGGATGTAAAAGCTTGTTGCACATGCGCACTTTTTACGCTTTAATCGGTTACGCATGCGCAATCTATCATTTAACGTACCACAACAAACACGCTAAATATATTAGTATAAATTTGGAGACTGCACGTGCGTAATTTAAATGATGCGGCAACTCAGGGATCGGATGATAGACTATTGACGGCTCTGAGCTAACTGTTGCTGTTCCTTGCACGATTATGTGCGTGAGGCACTTGCCTAATGCGTAGTCGTCAAGGAGACAAAGGTGTGACCCTTGGTAACGGGCGATTAGTTCTAATCGCCCGCTCTAGCGACTAGCGGGCGATTAGAACTAATCGCCCGCTACAGCGGCGATTAGTTAGTAATGGTACCTGTTGAAACAAAAGAAACCCGGGCAACTATGCTATTACATAAGTTAGCCTAGACTATTTATCTTTGTATATCCTAATCCACTTCTTCATTTTATTAAGGGGACGTTGCGAAAATATACTTTTATTAGAGAGGGTTTTAAAATGATAGCACAACATTCTTTTTCCATATTTAATATTATTTTGATCAAGAGCAAATTTAATAGAATTTTATCACTTGAATTGAGTCACTTGAGTGTCTGTTGGCTGGGCAGCATCTGACAAAATCCAGCTTCAAAACCACTCTATTCTGGAAAACTGTGACCAGACATAAAAAAGACGCCACCTTTTCCGAGACTGTCAATTTTTCTATCATTCTTAAAAGATGTTTTTGATGCTACTCTGAGTGTATATCCACACCGGGCAGGCTGAAAAGTTTGGGATACTAGTCCAATGCTCTACCAACTGAGCTACGAGGTCAAGTCGGTTCGAGTTGGTGATATTTCGGAACTGAGTCTAGTTCCTTCGATATCAATGTATTCTAAGATATACTGTTGTGTGTGTTAGTGTGGGTTTGATTCCCACCGTGGCCAACTTTTCAAACTTTTCAGCTTGCCCGGGGTGGATGCACACTCAGAGTAAAACCACAAAACATCATATTCACCTGAGTACATAACACCAACACACACAAAAGAATCTTAAATTAAACGATCTTTCCAATTCGGCTTTCCGAAGTTGATGACTGGGATCCATTGTTCAAAAGTAACAACATGAAGAAATGAACTTTAACACTGGAGCAATCAGCTCACAATTAACATGTATCAAACTGTAGTAAAACTTACAGTTATGTATGAGAAGCTTTCAAAAATTTGGAAAATTGCTATAAAATACATTGAACTGGAGAGACGTCCGTAAATTACATACATTTCATAGTAATCTGCGCTACTTGTTAAAATTCAGTATTCATATTTGTGTATCCAAATGTGGTCCAAGTTTGTATGCCTACTCATTTTCTACTGCCTTTTCCAGTGGTTGAGTTCATTTCCCCATTTTGTGACTTTTGAATACTCGGTCCCAGTCCATCTCAAGTTCGCAATGGTTAAAAACGGCGCGCTTTAAAAGCAGCGCATAATTTTGTTTGCGTTTAGTTTGTTCTCATATCTTACTCACGTGTTTATTAACAAAATCTTCCCAGTCACGGTAGATAGGTAATCCTTCTTTATAAGATAAAGTACGAGGGTTTATTGTCGTGTTTAGTGCTATGGCTAAAAACTTTAGACGATGACCATACTTATTGCCTGGAAAACAAAAACAAAACAAAATTAATCAATTCATTCATTCATTCACGACATTCCATGTCTTAGTGGCGGAACTCACCCTTTCAGGTGATGGGGTCATAAATATGCAATTTAAACTCAAAATTGGTGATTTTTAGCTATATTACAGCAAACTTTCCAACAACTTGCCTATTTTGCGCAAAGATAGGCCGAGTTCCAGCAACTGTCATTTGTCATGGGGTATGTGAACATTCTGCTGTATGTTAGCGACATCAGAGAGGAGCAATTTCATCTCAGCTATAGAAACGAGCTGAAACAAGCGACTTTTTTGTCAACACGGACGTTCAGATTGCCGAGGGGGGACTGGATTGAAAACTGTGCTCGTATCATGTGTGGTAATCTTCAACACATATGACAAAACATAAGATTTTTAAAGTTTTTTGCCTCTTTACACCAGCACTATGATCATGAAATGCCGCCAAATTTAGTTAGATCACTTTCGGGTGACTTCCGTGTTGACAAAAGGTCGCTTGCTTAAGCTCGCTAATGTTATCACTAAGCGCTTTCTAGGTGAAGACAGGCGGTGTATATTCGAAACTGATTTCTCCTCCCCAGGATGAATTTGTTGAGGGATGAAAACAAACACAGAATAACTTTGGACCTGTCTGTGGAATTAATTAGGGTACATACCTAATGCAAGAAATTCTATAACTGCAGATTCCATAAGCACAAGGGATTTCAAGGGATCTGCCATTCTGGACACCCCTGATACACTCGAAGAAAATTCTACGGACAACACCATTTACATTTACTGAAAATAGAACCGTGCCTGCCCACTAAAAGCAGTCCATATCAGAAATATTTTTACCAAATCAGGTTTTTTTAGGTGGAGAAGACCGTTCATTTTCCCGAACATTAGCTTAATCCACTCATGAGGACCGCTCCAAGTTACTCAGTATATTGTTCATGATTAGGACAGTCAGAAATTATTTCTCAGAAAATGATTCAATGACTCCATTATTAGCATTACCATTGTTACTAATCTACGATTTCGAGAACAATAAACAATATGGAAGTATACCTTGCATGAGGATATAGTTGGTTCCTCCTGTAATGCCCTGATCCAAAGATCCACCAACCAATGGACTGTACACTTCGAAATCATAAGTATTTGCATATTCAGGTGATTTTCCATCAAAGATGAAGTACCCAAGTGCAACTTCAAAAAACCTGTAGTATGTATCGGGCAACCTTGAGACGTTGTATAGTTGAGGGTTAGCGGCCATTAGTGGTATTATCTTCTCGCCACTTGTAGGGAGTGTGAAGTCAGAACCAGCAGGATATTTCGTCTTGTTACTTTCTATCTGTAAATAAAGAAAATAACAGCTGATTTAAGGCCAAGCGCCTAACGGAGACGTTAGCCATGTTAGGTCGTGGCTAGGGGCACCTAAGCCACGAGGGCAGCTGCTCCGGTTTCCAAAACAGTGCAGGGGCAGCACGTTGGGCAGCAGGGGACAGTAGTTTGCCTTTTTTCACCAGAACTGTGCGTTATTCACATGAATCGAAATTGAGAACTTTTTCAAGCAATTTAGCTCAAATTTGAAATTTCGAATTCCTCTCAGAAACGTTACCAAGGTTTCTACCTGTGAAAACACATCAAACTTCCTAAATAATTCACGAGCAGTCATGTTGTTTTGTATACAGCGCATTCTATTCTTTTACGGCGTGCTGAAAGAACAACAAATTGTTCCGATCAAAGCAGAAATTTGTCCAATTGTATTAGCTACAAGTACGTAATCGAGAATATGTACACCAAGTGCCCAGAAGTAAGCAGGGCCGTACACAGCGGGGGCAGGAGGCAACTGCCTCCAGAGAAAACTATATTTACGATTTTTAGAATGACATTAAACTTAATTATTCTTTGGGTATCTGGGACCTTACTGCCTCCCTCGTGAAAAAATCCCGCTTACGGCCTTGGAAGTAAGTACCCCTTTGAAATGCCTGTCCCTGCCGCTTGATGTTGCTTCTGGAGGCCCTATTTTGATCGTGGCAAATGTTAATCTGATATATAATCTTCATATACAACTACAGCATGACAAAGGTTCACTTTTAGTCTAAAGCGAGATTCCGAAAAGTAAATGGAATGAGAAAAGCAAATTACGTGGAATATTGCTTCATCAATAAGTGCAAAGATTAATCGGCACGGATACGAGCCGGCGTGAATCATGCGTGGATTAAACACAAAATGTCAACAAAATAAACAACTTGAAAATGTACATTTTCTGAGCTCTTATTTTACATCTCAGAAATATATTATTACTCATGGGAGCAAGCAAGTGTGCGATATACCTCCATCCACTCATCCAGTCTGCTAAAAACACACTGTACTTCAACTTTGCCTGTAACTTCATTGCGTCTCAACCGTAGCTTCTTCTCTTGCTCACTCGGCAGAGTTTGAAGTTCCCCACAGAATTTCTGAAATAAATGACAGATCACGTGATAAATACGTCACGGATATTCCTTGGAATCTACGCGTACGAGAAATATGACTGTTCTGGATATATTTGGATTAGTCACCCAGACAGAACAGGAGTCATCATGGGTTTCCGAAGCTAAAGAGAAAGCAATGTAATTTTTTTTTCTTCCCTTAATTAATGGTCCAGTGTTCAGTACTACACAGCAGAGCTGGAGTAAGCGGAAAAATCTCGGGGTGGGTGACAAACTTAGTCATCACTTGAAACCCACGCAGTTAATTTAAATGTCAAAGTTCTGTAGGAGGCTATATTGCCTATATAAGTAAAGACAAAACTTACCAGTAAAGCAGTTTGGCATGGTGGTGGGTTCATGTCAAAGCTATTATCAAAAACTGTTCTTCCTTTACATTTGTAATCAGTCATATGACAATCACTGCGATCTTGCTCCTTCAAACCCCAGATAATATGCACAACAAGAACATTATCTTCTTGACTTGGCAGAAATGCACTCTTTCTCATATCAGCAACTTTGCCCCAGTTTGTGTTTTCCCCAAACACCTGAGTCTATGAAAACGAAACAAGTGTTTTGTTACATGTTCAATGAAAGGTTCAGCCAAATCTGGGATGAATATTTGTCTCGCATAAGACAGCCACGGTGAATTACTATTTACCAATATCACCGTGTGAAATCGATTGACCTCAATCAGAAGCACTCAATCATATCAACAAATTCAAATCAAACTAGTAAATTAATTCCGATTAAGTCAATAATCAATTCGATTCAAACTCATCATTTCAAATACTTTAAATCCAATCTCGTTCCCCGAGCCTGCGATCCTCGGGAAGGAACGCGAGGCTCTGGGATAATCCGTTGCCGGAAGCCAGGAATCCTGGCTAAGATTGAACTACGCATCCATTTCAACGGCCAATCAGATTCCTCCCTGAAACGGATTATCCCAGAGCCTCGCGTTCCTTCCCGAGGATCGCAGGCTCGGGGAACAAGATTGCTTTAAATCAAATTAAATCAATGAAATATAAAAATAAAACTTTTTTTTTCACTTTCAGAATTTTTTTGCAAACTTTGCTCGAAAACCAATTCGCACTCCCTGCTAACAGGCGAAAATATTTTCTTCAGAAGTCCGGGACTATCCGCCGAATAGAGCTACCTTATATGGAATGCCGACTTGTATGGAGTCAAATCTCCGTCAAAATTCATGTTCGCATTTTCAACATCAATGTTCGCATTTTCAACATCTTTCTTCGCATTTTCAATGTCAATGTTCGCATTTTCAACATCAACGTTTGTGTATTTTCATTACTAACTTGAATTTTGGGGGATTGCATGGCGTCAAAACTCCGCCAAAATTCATGTTCGCATTTTCAACATCAATGTTCGCATTTTCAACGTCAATGTTCGCATTTTCAAACATTGTTTGCATTCTCAATTAATTTAAAAAACAAAATTCATTCGTATTCCACTTCCGGCTAGCCTCCTGCGCAGACGTTGTTAGCGTGATTGGATTTAAACCACGAGAAAATAAATTTGATATTTTAGAAAATTCTCGACTGTGAAATCAATATGAATCCTGAAAACTCTGCTCCAACTTGCAGAAAGACTAAATACTTTGCAAAGGAACGCTCAACATAGAGGTACAAGCTGTTTGACCGCGCCATACAATAATTCTTCATCAATAATTCATATTGCATCTCATGTATTATTCAAATTTGTATATAAATGTTTCCGTCCTGAGAGAACAAAAATAATATGCTAATTTTCTTCAAACAAAATATGACGTAAGTTCAACACGTCAATGTTATATTTGCTAAGAAAAGCTAAACCTATGACAAACATCTGTTAATTGTCATATTTTTTATAAAATTGTTTTATAAAATTTACCCCAAAGGGAGTAAGGGACCATTGGGCTATTGAGTGCATTTAATACCCGCACCCCCCCCCCCTGTCAAAGACCTTGATTTCCAAGGGGGCTAATCAGTCTGTTTCCAGAGGGGTTAAAGCTTGAAAATGCCATTCCAAAGCGGGTTGAAGACCTTTCCATAGGGGTCAGTTGCAACAATAGTAACACATGTTTGTCATAGGTTTAGCTTTTTTTCAACAGATATAACATTGACGTGTTGAATTACGTCATATTTCGTTTGAAAAGAATTAGCATATTATTTTTTGTTCTCGCAGGATGGAAACATTTATATACAAATTTGAATAATACATGCATGAGATGCAATATGAATTATTGATGAGAATTATTGATGAAGACAAACACAGCTTAACTCTATGTTGAGTGTTCCTTTGCAAAGTATTTAGTCTTTCTGCAAGTTGGAGCAGAGTTGTTCGAGCAGAACCTAATTCATTTGGAATAGAATTAATATTGATTTCACAGTCGAGAATTCTCTAAAATATAAATTTGTTTCCTCGTGGTTTAAACCCAACCACAGGCATTGAGTCATGGGGCACGGCGGAAGTGCGAATACGAATGAATTTTGGGTTTTAAATTCATTTAGAATGCAAACAATGTTGTGAAAATGCGACCATTGACGTTGAAAATGTGAACATTGATGTTGAAAATACAAACATTGATGTTGAAAATGCAAACATGAATTTTGGCGGAGATTTGACGCCATACTATCCGCCAAAATTCAAGTTAGTAATGAAAATGTACAAACGTTGATGTTGAAAATGCGAACATTGACGTTGAAAATGCGAAGAAAGATTTTGAAAATGCGAACATTGATGTTGAAAATGAGAAGAAAGATGTTGAAAATGTGAACGTTGATGTTGAAAATACAAACGTTAATGTTGAAAATACGAACATGAATTTTGGCGGAGATTTGACGCCATAGACTTGTTGGTCTTGACTATATGTAATGTTCTTGACGTAATCATTGCAATGCTGTCGCCATGTTCATAGCCAGTGCGCTTATGAGAGGAATTCACCCCCCTGAGAATATTTAAAATGGCGAACCTTCAGGGAGGTGAATGTCCCTCATAAGAGCACTTCGAAGCACTGGCTAGGAACATAGCGAGTCCATTTTGATGACTGATCATTGCGAACAATGGCGTGGCGGCGCCATGTTTTTTTGGCCGAGTCAGCTTTTTGTATGGTCTCCATTCTGAGACGATATAATTAGTCGTATACGATTCTTATTCTGGCGTATGTAATCAAACAAAAGAAATTTCGTCATAAACTAAATAATGAGCAGCATGAGCAGTAATTTCCACACGCCATGATGACAATCATTACGAATAATCGTGCATGCAGGCCTTAAAGATTTCTTCCTGGGGATGTCGAATATTTAAGTTTCAAAAATCCGCCTCACTCCCCTGAATTAGACAAAATTGATCATTGAAAATTCTTTACTGTTGACTTTCTCAGTGGCGAAGCTGGTCATAGCAACAAATTTGCAACAAACATGCTATGCAATTTTTAATGATTTGCATTATTCAAACCTTTAGAAATGTATTGTCTTGAACCTATTTAAATGCAGGTTTATTAGCATAGCATGAGCAGTTGCCATGGCTAACTTCGCCACTGGACTTACCTCTTCTTTATTAGGTCCTAGTTTAGCTGCGAATCCCAGGAAGACACAAACCATGACAAAGAAAAACATCAAAACACCCCAGCGTACATATTTGTGCGTGATGACTTTTTCATAGAACCAACCACCAAGAAATTGGATCACAAAATTTCCTTTATTGTTGCTCGAGGGTATTTCGTTATTCTCCGTTTCTTCTCCAATTTCAGGAATTTCTATTGGTTGTTCAGGTCTAGTTCGACGGCACATATCCCAGAAACAACAACGACCCTTTCTTCTCTGTTCATGGAAAATGATGACTGTCGGTAAGAACAAAGTACAGGAACCGTAATTGACCGCAACCAATATAGCTGAGAAAAGGCCGAAAGATGAGACTGCAAGGAGTGGTGATTGTACATTTGATAGAAATGCGATGGTTGTTGTAAGGGAAGTAATAAACGTAGCTTTCGCAGCACTCTTAAACACCACGGAGAGTCGAGTAACAAGGTCAGAGTTGGGGTGGTTTCGGCCATATTCCTTCCAGGTATCCATGAAAACGAAGATGTTATCCGATCCGACGCCCAAAATTATAAAAATGGCAAGCACATGAAATATACCGATGTAATTGTAGTCGAATACGACACGGTAGATGAAATTAGCAATGTTAAAACTGGATATTATACTGAAAATCCCCCATGATGTGATCCAAAGCGAACCAGTCTGTAGCAACATGAATGCAAATATGAAGATAAAACTAGCAATGGCGAGAGCCATATCGTAAATAACTTGTGATTCTATCGCCTTCGTCATGAGTGCCAAATTAAAATAGTAGAAATTCACATCACCAAGTTTATCTTTGTAGATTTCGTCCAATCTCTCAGTGTATAAGTCAGCTATCGCTTTGTCTAGCTTTTTCCTTTGCTCGTTGTCTTTATTTTCTGTGGATTTATATCCTTTCAAAGGCCAGCCAAAGTACAAGAGAGATCTTGTGTACTTAGAGCTTGCTATGTTTCTATCCCTGTCAATAACAGCGTCTCTTCCGATATGAAAATTTAAGATAGCTGAAGTCATTGTGATATTTTTCGCTTTTGTTAGAACTGTAATTATATTGTTGAAATCTGGATCCTCAAACGTGGCATCAATACCTTTATAAGTCCCGTCGAAAAATCTTATGATAGATAAAGGTAGTTTGCATGTTTGGTTTGAGCCAATAGTTTGCATTTGACAAAGTTGACTTTTGTATTCTGGATCACTGAAAAGAGCATCCTCGTTTTCTTGAATTTTCAACAGGTTTTCTCTCGTGAATACATTCCCACTCTCAGATTCGTAAAACAATTCCAAAGGCATGTACAAGATGCTCCTCTCTTTTTGGCCCGATGTCGCGGAGGAGCTGGGCGTAATGGAATCATCCGTGTGGACATTTTGCCAAGCATCTGCTCGTAGTTTCGTCGAGTCTTCGTCCAGAGACAAAGGTAGCGTTGTGAAGTCCGGCTTCATGATATCATAACCACTTAGGATCAAAATCACAGTTAAAAATAGCATAAAAACATGGATACCGACACCAATACCTTGAAACGAAAATAAGCAAAGCAAATTCAAAAATGTATGTTTGAAGGGGGGGGGGGGTAAAACCCGGCACAGATGAATGATTCTTCCCTGCATACGATTAACAAAGCATTCATAGACAAGTTAAAATAGTTCGCCGAGAAAGCCGTTCAATGGCGGCAAGTTTTAGTTCGCCAAAAAAGCCGTTCAATGGCGCTCACTTTAGTTCGCCGAAAAAGTCATTCAATGGCAGCAAGTTTTAAGTATCACTCTGTCAGCATTTTAAGTGTTATAGTAAAAAGCGTTTTTATATATTACATATGTTAAACAACGTATTAGCACAAATTAGAGTGGAATAGTAAGTTTTTTTTATATAAAAGTTTTGCCAAGGTCACGTACTTATAGTCTTTTAATTTTACTGGGGAAAGAGTGATTTATGTTTTTCTTCGGAGCCGTTCATCTAAATAATCATACTATGCGATCAAGTGAGTACTATAGGTTAAGGCCCTGTCACACTATTGCGTATCGTACTAGCGTATGCCAGCGTATGAAAAATATCACTCGGCATAGGTTGTATACGTTTCAAGCACGGTCGCATACGGTGGCATACGGCGAGGCAGAAAATTTTTTTAAGCATGTTCAAAAATTTTGTGCGTATCGGACCTATGGTTTATACGATAAGCATACTCTAGGCACACGCTGAATACGCTAGAGGTACGCCAGATGTACGGTACTCATACGCTTGCATTTCAAAGGATTTATGTGCGTATAAAATTATTTCATTAATTTCTCATACGCTTCTCTCATACGCAATAGTGTGACAGGGCCTTTACCGACCGCTCAGGAACCAATCAAAATGCTGCATTTTGTAGATGGACCGCCGTGCCATATAATAATGCGGCGTAATTCACTTACCAAAAGCTGTTTTCGAGTGTGTGACAACAAGTTTTGCATACGCAAGTGGTTTTTCTCTTGTTTCTTCCTCCATTTCAAGCGTAAGTGGAGTTTCACTCTCACTCTGTCTCTCCATTTCACTGTCTTGAGATGTTTTCCTGGCCTTTTCTAGCGTTTCATCTGGCATAGTTCATAAGAGTAGCCAGGAAAAACAGCCAGTTTGGCTCAAGATATACTCATATATGATTTAAATCAGCGATGACGTCATTAAATTAAATTGTTCTCGGAATTGTTTGACGTCATCAATGAAATTGCTTCTTCTTGAGATGTTTTCCTGGCCTTTTCTAGCGTTTCATCTGGCATGGTTCATAAAGAGTCAGTTCAGCCGACATACTGACAAAAACCAATTTTTAATTTGTAATGACGTCATTAAATGAAATTTGTTCGCGGAATTACTCGTCATCAATGAAATTGCTTCACGAATTAGATTAAGGTGGCCTCTCACGTTTGTTTAAATTGACTTGTAATGCTTTTTGTTTATATTTGATAGTGGTATTTGTGTTTTCCGCGCTTTGAGGTCGAAATTTTGTGGTTTTAAATTTTATGTTTATTTTTACTAACATTTTCTAACTATATTTATTCCCGAAGGGCCCGAACATGAGAGGGTTTTAGAAACCAAGTACGACAAATCTGTGGGAATGAGTAGTTTTGTTCCGCCTAAAGTCGGTTTTCCCCCAGCCGAATTTGTTTGCGCGAAGCGAAAAATAATTTCGGCAATATTGTAATAGGTTAGCTAAGAAATTCGCCGCGAAAAGTATGCACACAGCAAATTGTTTTCATTCACGAATACATTGCCGAATTGAATTTTTCGCTTCCCTTCATTCATTTACTTTATCTAGTTGACATAACAATAATTCCAAGTGCTTGCTTCGTGCCTCGTTCTCAGGCTATTTCGGGTCATTTCGGTGGACATTGGTCCGTAATTCAGAAATCCTATTCGCCAAGTAGAAAACAATCTTAATTCTGGATCCATACGTCATATGAATCCTTTAAGCCGGTTTTCAATATATAATTTTTATACCCTTAAACCCCATGGATCATTGAAACATAATGTCTAATCCATGTCTAAGGGAGGGGCCATTAGAAAAGTGAAGGGGGCGGAGGGGGATGTGGTGGTGGGGGTTGTTATGCATGAATGGCGGTGCCCAAACCCAAGTTTGGTATAGTTTTATATTCCCTGCGTGAGTTTGGGATTTTGATGGAAATGCCGAATGTCAATTTTATAACATTTATTAGATCTAACCAGGAGCAGTTGAAAAAAAAGCGACTGTAGGCCCTCTATCGAATCTGCGATTTATACATGAACCTGCGGTTATAGAGCTCGACAACTGGCCTCTGTAGCTCAGTTGATTAGAGCTCGACAACTGGCCTCTGTAGCTCAGTTGATTACAGCTCTATAACAAACGTACTTGCAGGGAGGTGAGTCCGGGATTGGACGCACCGAGGGTGGCTGGAAGTTTCCCGAACTTACCGAGCGAAGCGAGGTGAGTTCGGGAAACTTCCAGCCACCCGAGGTGCGTCCAATCCCGGACTCACCGAACCTGCAAGTACGTTTGGTTTTTATCCCATACACCGAGCCATACACACATTTGTAGCTCTTCGCGATATATTCGTCGATGTTTTGTGAACATTTTCCCGGCCAAAAAAATCACTGAGCAAGAAAATACTTCTTTATCTACGTCTAGGTTACCTTTACTGCATTTTTTCTTTGGTTTTTCTTCAGTCTCAGTATGTTAGTCACAGAAAAAAGTTCTTTAAAGTTTAGGTTTATCGGCTAAATCTTGTCCGCCATATTTGTTATTGTTATTGCAACGTAAGCAGTTTAGCGGGTGAGTTCGGGCGAAAAGCAGGTGAGTTCGGCAAAAAGCAGGTGAGCTCGACGACAAGCTCACCTGCTCTAAACCAATCAGAAAGCCGCTTTTAACACGGGTATGGGACAAAATATTAAGCCTTGGTCAATTATTTTTTTTGAACAGGTGAAAGATCTTTCTATTGTCTACAATGTAATGGCGCTCTACTATTCATGAAAAAATTTGAGTACAATGCCAGTTGTATCTTGCCGTATGGATCATGTAAGTGTACTAACACCTACATAAGAGACATTACATTTCGTTCCTGTGTGCGCTTGTTTTTAGACATTTGTATTTTCTTGGAGCAGTTTAGATAGAGTTATAGATACAGTTATTTTGACCATTTAAACTACAGTACCATTATATAATTTACTTTTTCTTTATTTGTAGTTAAAGAAGACACGTTTAATCTGATGGTCGGAACGCACAGTAAAACATTGATGATTTATCAAAATGTGACGTTATCCTGGGCAGCACAGCTTCCTCATATCCCTGTTGATGCTAAAGTCGCTAACTTTGCGTACGTTTTCTTTTCTTTCTATTTAACGGTAACGTATAGACATAGACGAACTGTTTGTGGGTTCTTGTTGTGTCAACGCTTGTCTTTCAAGCTGGGAGACCTGCGTTCAATCCTTGGTCAGACCTCTACTCAAGGTCTTAAAATAATTGAGGAAAAAGTGCTACAATACCTGTCCACTGACATCCAGGGGTGGAAAAAATAGGCAAGCACTGCTCGCAGGAAATGTTAAACAGCTGCAGGAAATTTAGTTGAATGAAGATTTGCTATTGAAAATTTGAAGGAAACCTTAACACCCAAGTCTCGCTATGGCCGCAACAACATATGGTTGACAAACATTATTCCTTGAATTTAAAACCATGGTCAGCTAGAACACTATATGTTTATGCACATGCAGATTTAGCACAAAAATACTCCGTTGGTCTGCAGGAAATTTTTGTCTCCAGGTTGTGCTCCCAGGAAGAAAATTGTTGGACTTGCAATCACTCTTCTAGCTGTACAAGTCATGACGTGATCGATGTGTATATTTCTAGGAATTTAAAAGGCATCATTGTTACCCTAGACGAGACTGGTTATATCTACTGCAGCTATCTGGGTACTGATCCATCTTTATTTGTCACTCCACCAGCGCATTCCCGTGACGTTCAATACGATGTAAGTAATGGCATAGCAACCAGATGCCCCCAAAGTGGGAGGAGGGGCACATAGCAGCGAATTTGCCCTGGGGCATGTTAGAGAGTGGGTGTCCATTATTCTGGGGGAAATGTGATCTCTGATACACACCCATGAAATACCCCGTACATGCAGAAAATACTTGTATTATTTGCGAGAAAGAATCGTTCTATTTTAGGATGTTGAGGATGAAATGCGAGAGTTA
>CACRXK020008890.1:0-20063 GCA_902702795.2 Paramuricea clavata | reverse complement strand
TTAACTCATTAACTGGCAATGCGCCCGGATGCACCCTGAGATTGGCAAGTGGGTAACTGGCAATGCGCCCTCAAATGACACCTCAACTTGCGGGCATGATATTTGAGCACGTGTTTATCGGGTTGCCTAGCAACGGATACGAAAATAGAACGCGAAATTCGAGCTTTTCAACGGTGTATCATGCAAGAAAATCGGCCAAAAACTCGCAAAGTTTTTCAAGTTTAAAACCTTAGTTTTTCAAAAATAATGAATAATGGCGTTATTGTTGCAAAGAAGGATTTCACAGCAAGTTTTAAAAGAGAAAAAAGAAGACTTTTTGAATGATTTACAACGAAAATTTGGCATGAAAGGAAAGCGAATGTATTGACGTTTTGGGCCAAGTTCTTCTATGAACCTTGCACGGGATTTTCAGCCAAAAAGATGAGGATTTCTCCAAACTTTATTAAAAATAGAAGTCGGAAATCACAAGAAAGATGAACACGGAACTCAAGTGAGCAGATACGATTTTTTAAAGGGTATTTTTGAGTAGAAATATGCGATCAAACACTCACAAAATTCGACCGCATTAATGTCAATTGTTTCTGAGATATTGGCATTTTGGTGAAAGCTTGGAATTCAATCATGAATTCGCCATATTGCTTGCCACTTTAGGGGGTGGTAACATTGTAACAGCTTGCCAGTTAATGAGAGTTAAAAGTAAAATAATAAAGTACCGGTAACAATAATTTTGCTCGGGTTTATAGTCGCAGTTTAATATAATAGGCCTGGTTCACACTTGGCAATTTTGTCGGTGAGTTTGTGTTTCTGATAGATGCAAATGAGTCATTCATTCGATCACATTTTCCAGGACGGAAAAAAATCGCCGACAGAATTTGCTAGTGAACTTTAGACTTTAATAAACAAGCTAAAAAAATGCCAGAAATCATAGCATCCATCTACTTAATACTCTAACAAAGTAATATTACAAGCATATCTAGCTAATTTCAGCACTTACCTTCCGTACAAAGTAGAAACGTTTCGTATACAAACTATTACAGAAATACCCAAAACGAAAGTAAAAATATGTCTGCAGACTGTCAACCGCAAACGGTCAAATGGTAGCTTCGCAAATGCTTGCGAAAACAGCTCGCAAAAACTTTCTTATAACCAAACAACTTGTAGATTCTCCAGAGACATTGTCTACCACAAGATCGCAGCAATTATTTTAAAGTTTTAAACAGAAAAGAGGAAAAAAAACTACTTCGAAACTTCGAAATCTTTCGGTGTTTACAAAATGTGGCATGAGCCAGCGATAGTTTGGCCAGTGAAATAGAAAATTTTTCCTGGAAAACGTTTGGCGGGAAAACAAAATTCATCATTACACAATATTAAAATGCCCGAGATATTCACTTTTTCATTGTTTTTCTCATTCTTTGGGACAGTTCTAACCAAATAAAACATGTGTACAACGTCTTCACCATTATATTTTCTTCTAAGTAGCTTTTCTTCGTTTAAATGGTTTAAAAAGGTGCAAAAATTTTAAATAAACAATATTAAATTTGCTTTCATTTTTGGACTTTGAAAATCAAGATGGCGGACGCTTATGCAATCACAGAAAAAATTCTCCAGAGAAATATTTCGCGACAAAAATCAGACAAATAGAATAATGTTGCGAATTGCTATAAATTGAAACAAAAGAATTTTTGAAACATGTTTCTGACTGCTTTTGGGTTGGTTTTACTTTTCATATTGATTCTGATAGTGTTTGCTTGGATTTACAACGTCAAGACGGTCACACGAAAGAGAATTCTGATAATCGTTCTAGGGGATGTCGGCCGCAGCCCTCGAATGCAGTACCATGCCTTGTCATTTGTTAAAGAAGGTTTGGGGGTCGACCTCATTGGATTTGACCATTCACCGCTAATTAAGGAATTACAGGATCAATCGTTAGTCCGAATCATTCCCATAAACGAACCGCCTAAAAAGCCGAGCTGGCTGCCTCGATTGCTTTACTATGTATTCAAGACAATATACTTGTTTGTGCAACTCGTTACGGTCGTTCTGTGGAAAACCTCTAAACATTCGCATGTACTGGTGCAAAACCCGCCGGCAATTCCGACGCTTGCCGCTGCATGGCTAATTAGCATAATCCGCCAATCACGGTTCATCATAGATTGGCACAACTATGGCTACACCATCCTTTCATTGGCCGTCGGCAGCACAAATCCACTAGTCAAGTTTTCCAAGTTTTACGAGGGCGTCCTCGGGCACAGGGCTGCATATAATATTTGTGTGACGCAAGCCATGAGAGTGGATTTGCGGCAGAGGTGGGGTGTCGTGGCAACCACATTATACGATAGACCTCCGCAGAGGTTTAGAAGTATAGATGAGGATGAAAAACATAAGATATTTTTGAAGTTATCCGAAAGTTACAATGTTTTCAAATCAGTCGACAATAAGGTTTGTATAACGTTTGAAAGCTCCGGATTGATATACAACGAGAACTTCAGACCTCTCAACTCTCACGCATTCGGCGTGAGTCTCACGCAATTCGCTTCACTCTCACGCCACGTTTAGTAAATCTCACGCATATAACAGTTTCATAGTATTTTTTCAATAATATAATATTGTATTCTTAAGTGCACATTATTAATCATTATACGGATGGCGAATCGAATATATAATCGCGTGTTATTCATGTTCCGACATATACGGCCCGACATTTTGCCCGCAATTTGGATACAAAATAGTACGCATATATGTGAATACGGCGGACAAAAGGCAGAATCAGTCGGAGCAGAATTCTATATGTAAATTATCAAAGGCAAATTAAAGCTCATTACTGTATGTCGCAGAAATACAGTTATTGTAACTAAAGTGCCCTCTTAAAGGACTTTATAAAACAATGCATTTCATTAAAAAACACCTCAGAATGTACGAAATGCCATTTCAGACCCCCGGACTTTTACAAAGGTGTCATCCACATCCCCAATCTCACACTTAACTTCTCTGCAAAGTTGAGAGGTCTGGAACTTCAAAGTTTCGGGCGAAGGCACTTCGTCACACTATATATCTACACCAAACAATTTTTTTCTAATACGTCAGAAACAAGATTTATAACTCTAACAAGTCACTTTACGAGTCACCTTAAGAGCAGACTGTCCATCTTTGTTAAAGGGACTCTACAGTCATTTTTTAGTCGAAAAGCCACCTTAAGTAGGGGACCCCACGGAGATTCGTTTAGCTGTATCTTACATGCAGTATCCATAAGTATGAGTACTTCTGCACACTGGAAGACGCATGCATGCCGTGATGCGCATGTCAAGTAGCGACAATAACAAAAAATGTAAACAATACTTACTTGACTAAAAAATGACTGTAGGGCCCCTTTAATGAGCAGTACTAGATTTATACAAGGCCGTTGGAAGTAAATCAATATGGGGCCAAATTGCTTTCACAATTTTTTATAATAATTGCTATATCACAGCAAAGCCACCAGCTTAATAAGCATAGAATAAGTGAATAACCCACATTGCTATAATCCTTATATATTTACATTTTATATATTTATATTTTCAGAGTACATCGGATACAAGATTTACAACTCTGACGAACAGCAGGGCCACCTTAAGAGCAGATCGTCCCGCCTTGTTAATCAGCAGTACCAGCTGGACTGAGGATGAAGACTTTCAAATCCTCCTTGACGCTTTGCAACAATATGACAAAATGGCTGATACCCACAGTTCTAAATTGCCTAACATTGTGTGTGCCATTACAGGAAAAGGTCCATTAAAATCTTATTACCAAGATATAATATCAAAAACAACTTTGAACCATGTCAAGATTTATACACCCTGGTTGGAAGCGGAAGATTACCCAATCCTGGTTGGGTCAGCCGATTTGGGTATATGTTTGCACACCTCGTCATCAGGGTTGGACCTACCGATGAAAGTTGTGGATATGTTTGGGTGTGGTGTACCTGTGTGCGCTGTTGGTTTTTCGTGGTAAGGGTTTGAGGTTGACCTGAATGAGATTGTGTGATTTACACAGTACAACTCAAGTTGTAAGCAGGTTGCATGTGACAGTTTTGGGCAAAAGTTGTGTTGTGTAAATTGGCCTTAATACAGACATCACCCTCTAAGACAGGCACCTCTTTAAGACAGACATCTCTCTAAAACAGACATATCTCTAATACAGACATCTCTCTAACACAGACATCTCTCTAATACAGACATCTCTCTAAGACAAGCATTTCTCTAATACAGACATCTCTACAGACATCTCTCTAAGACACAAACATTTCTCTAATACAGACATCTCTCTAAGCTGTACACCTCTCTAATACAGACACCTCTCTAAGACAGACATCTCTCTAAGACAGGCATTTCTCTAATACAGACATCTCTAAGACAGACAACATATCTCTCTAATACAGACATCCCTCTAATACAGACATCTCTGTAATACAGACACCTCTCTAACATAGACATCTCTCTAATACAGACATCTCTCTAATACAGACATCTCTCTAATACAGACACCTCTCTAATACAGACATCTCTCTAATACAGACACCTCTCTAATATAGACACCTCTCTAATACAGACACCTCTCTAATATAGACATCTCTCTATTAATACACACACCTCTCTAATACAGACATCTCTCTAATACAGACATCTCTCTAATACAGACATCTCTTTAATACAGACATCTCTCTAATACAGACACCTCTCTAATATAGACATCTCTCTAATACAGATACCTTTCTAGTACAGACATCTCTCTAGTAAAGACACCTCTCTAAAACGAACTCTCATCCGTCTCTGACTCTCTATGTATTAGTCGGGCCATTAACTTTAAAAAATTTATTAACAGTAGTACATTTCTTCATGTTTAGTCTGAATGAGCTGGTCAAACATGGTGAAAATGGTCTGGTATTTAACGGTCCAGAACAACTTGCCGAACAACTACAAGAATTGCTGGTAGACTTTCCTAGAAATCAAGAACTTCTCAACAAATTTCGAGAGAACTTAAAAGAATTCCAGAAAAAACGATGGCATGCCTGTTGGAAAGAAACATTCTATGACCCAATATTTAAATGATTAAATATTACATATTACTCAATAAATTGTAAAGCTCGGTATATTATTGATACGTACAATTTAGGTGCTCTCAAAAAGTGGCTATTTATGTCTCATTCCTCTACGCATTTGTGCTGACACAGTGCCACAATTGTAAGTGCACGTGTCTGGCACGTTTGCGACTGTTGGATTCCTGCAATATTCAGTTGTGTGATTGGAATTTTACCTCACATGTGACACTGTTTCCTCCTGTAGTAACACTGGATCAATAAGGGAAGATTCTCACTGGACCTCTAGGAAGAACAGTTTAGAACTGATAGAGCTATCCAGTACAATCAATTAGCTTTAATAGTAACACTGGATCAATAAGAGATGATCCTTACTGGACCTCTAGGAAGAACAGTTTAGAACTGATACAACTATCCAGTATAAATAAAGTTAGTTTAGTTTTCCTCCTGTAGTAACACTGGATCAATAAGAGATGATTCTTACTGGACCTCTAGGGAGAACAGTTTAGAACCGATAGAGCTATCCAGTATAAATAAAGTTAGTTTAGTTTAGGTTTCCTCCTGTAGTAACACTGGATCAATAAGAGATGATCCTTACTAGACCTCAAGGAAGAACAGTTTAGAACTGATAGAAGCTATCCAGCATAAATAAAGTTAGTTTAGTTTAGGTTTCCTCCTGTAGTAACACTGGATCAATAAGAGATGATTCTTACTGGACCTCTAGGCTCTAGCAACAACAGTTTAGAACTGATAGAGTTATCCAGTATAAATAAAGCTGGTTTAGTTTATGTTTCCTCCTGTCGTAACACTGGATCAATAAGAGATGATTCTTACTGGACCTCTAGGAAGAACAGTTTATAACTGATAGAGCTAACCAGCATAAATAAACTTAGTTTAGTTTAGGTTTCCTCCTGTAGTAACACTGGATCAATAAGAGATGATCATTACTGGACCTCTAGGAAGAAAAGTTTAGAACTGATAGAGCTATCCAGCACAAGTAAAGTTAGTTTTGGTTTTCTCCTGTAGTAATACTGTACGAATAAAGGATGATGACTCTTACTGGACCTCTAGCGAGAATAGTATAGCTATCCAGTATAAATAGTTAGCTTTTCTTCTATTGTAACACTGGACCTCCACTTGTTTTCAATATATGTTAAAAAACTCGTTTTTCAATGATATATTACGTAGACGATTGTGAATCAATTTACAGGTTTTCTTCAATTTATTTGTCCTAGTAATAAACATGTTAAATTTACAAAGAGTGAGTTTATACCATACATTTAGGCAGTAAAATTTAGATTGAAAGATATGATTGAATGTCCTTCCTGCACAACTATCGCTTTTTAAAAAATACACTCGGTTAACGGTCAGGAAGCTAAAGATGGCCAAACTAGGAAACATATTCTGGGAGAACTAAATTTCATTTCCGCTATTCTGGAAAGAAAATGGTATTCGTCAAGAAATTTTGAGAGTTGGGAGTCACGCGACGTTGGTTAGCTGTTCTTAATGCTTTCCCAACACTATCATGTATTCTATTTAAGTTAAAACATAGTTGGAACACTCATTAAATCTTTATTTTGTTAATTTAGGGCTTCAAACATGGCTAGGTTTAATGATGTTTCCTAGTTTGCCGACATATATTCGCGGAACATGGCTAGGAAACAATGTTTAGCGGTTTATCTACTTTCAGTGAACATGGCTACACATGAAATAATATTTCCTGGTTTGCCCACCTTCGGGAAATATGGGCTACACGCGTAAAAGGTCTCACAGCTTGTCAACAAGACGTGTTCGCATTGCTTGTTCCCAGTTGTTGACAAGTCTGGAACAAGTTGTTATCATCTTGTAACAAGGTTGACGAGGCCAACAGACTCGCAACGGATTGTTCCAACAAGTCTGATATCGTCTGCACGTAACAAGTTGTTCACAAGTCGATGACAACAAGCTCGTGGCAACATGTTACGAGAACAGCCTGTGTTAGTTTTGTTGGAACAAATTGTAGCAAGTCTGTTACCGTCGTCAACCTTGTAACAAGGTGATAACAACTTGTTCCAGACTTGTCGCAACAACTGGGAACAAGCAGTGCGAACACATCCTGATATCGGCTTCACAACAACCTTGTTACAAAACTTGTTTGCAGATCTACAAGAACTTGCGCGTTTTTATGTGGTTTAAACGCCGGCGTATATACCTAACAAATGTTTCCGCGCATAAAATGCTTCCCGAGTAATAATTCACTGATTTATATCATATTTTACGTGCTAATATTGCTGTGGTGTGAATTTCAACACAAAACTAGACAGACCAGAAATCCATTTTGGTATATTTAGCCCTTTTTTGTTGTTGATAAAACGCAATACTCTGCGCTCAAATAATGAAAAAGTTTTGTAAATGGGGACAATAACATATCTTGTGAGATTTTCGAGGCTAATTTCAACCTTAAAAATGGATTTCTAAATGTCAACAAGCGCGCCACATCGTGCTAGAATATTCACCTAGCTCGCTGGCGACTGCCTTATATTGTTTTCTCGTCTTAACATGAATTTCCCAAAAGCTCTTGAAAGCTTTTACACCATACCGTCGCTCTGAAACGAGCATTTCAGCACATTGTGCAGTTATTTGAAAATTAGAAAATAGCTTTTCTGTTCCTATCATACATTTTAAAGGTCTAGATATTTATCAAGTCTTTTTTTCTGCGGCGGGAAAATTTTCTCACGATTTGTGATTCGACGTGAGCCATGTTAAGCCTTCGTACAGGCCATCACCTGTCGTTGCACACGATGGTTGAACGTACCAGTTTCGATCACGAATTCGAGTAAGACCGAGTTTTTCTTGGATTTCATGAGGCTTCATCGCTGAAATAAAACGCAAAGGAAGTTAGGCTTGCTTGACCCAGAAAGCTCTATGATACAGGGCGTATCGTGCATTATATATTATGTTTATCAATTTACTTTTTTCATATACCAATAAAGATCAGGATTTTAGCTGTCAAATGCTACCTTTCTTGCATCATTATATATTTTTCCACCACTGGGAATTACATGTAAAGCCATTGTCTGTGTAGATGTTTGTGATGTAAAGCCCTGGGCAAACTAGGAAACATTGTTGTGGAAACATTTGTGATTCACGATGTCTCCTCAAATGTTTCCCTGTTTGCTCACCCGTGGAAACATTGTTGCGGAAACAAAATTTGCTTCCCGAGAAGCAAAAATGTCTCCTAGCAAATTCAGAAACATTTGATGTTTCCCTATGTTTCTCACTAATGTTTCCTAGTGTTTGCCCACTCTGGGAAACATGGCGAAACATTGGTAGGAAACAATGTTTCTATTTCAGAACCATCCTCAGAGATACGAAAAACTAGTTTCATATTATTCTGACACTGCAATCGAGCGACGAAAAATTCGTTGACTCGAGCGGGATTTGAACCACCGCTCTACCTATTGAGCTATCGAGTCAACAGGGATTGGTAGTGAGTCTTATCCAATTTAAGCGCACGAAATATTTTCGTGACGACTTAACGCTTGTCTTAGAGGACGCGCGGTGTTTCAATTCTATTTCAGAACCATCCTCAGAGATACGAAAAACTAGTTTCATATTTATTGACAAGCGTTAAGTCGTCACGACAATATTTCGTGCACTTAAATTGGATAAGACTCGCTACCGATCCCTGTTCACTCCATAGCTCAATAGGTAGCGCGGCGGTCTAGATACCCGAAGATGCGAGTTCAAATCCCGCTTGAGCCAACGAATTTTTCGTTGCTCGATTGCAGTGTCAGAATAACATGAAACAATGTTTCCGCAACAATGTTTCCTAGTACGTTCGCCCTGGGCTTAACTAAACAGACAACGGGCAAATTCTTATCGATTTGTTGAGCTTACCATCGGGTAAATCTTGTTTGTTAGCAAATATTAAAATGATCGCATCCCTCATTTCTCGATCGTTTATAATTCTGTGTAACTCCTGCCTCGCTTCTTCGATCCTGTCTCTGTCTGCGCAGTCAACAACAAATATCAAGCCTTGCGTTCCAGTGTAGTAATGTCGCCATAGAGGTCTTATTTTGTCTTGCCCGCCTACATCCTGAGGGGAAAATAATGGATAATTATTACACCAGGTTGAGCGTGACATCGAAAATTACAAGCGTAAAAATCTTACATCTTGTAGCAAGTCTGCCAACAAGCCGTCAACAAGTTGTGTTCGCACTGCTTGTCACAAGTTGTCAACAAGTTTGGAAGAAACTGTTAACAACTTGTACAAGAACCTTTGTCCATACTAATTATTATCAGACTTGTTGCAAAGTTGTTCCAACAAGTTGGATACAGTCATGATACAATAATATTGTAAGTTACCACCTTGTAACATTCTTGTTATATCATGACTGTATCAGACTTGTTAGAACAACCTTGTAACAAGTCTGATAATGCCATCAAGCTTGTTACAAGTTGTTAACAGCTTGTTCCAAACTTGTTACAACAACTGGGAACAAGCAGTGCGAACACAACTTGTCGACAGCTTGTGAACAGATTTGGAACAACTTGTTTGCAAACCTGTAACAACTTGTGCGTTTTAGTGACTTAATTTTAAATATGCTGTCAACGTATCTGACAATATTGTCAACTGACAACATTCGTCATTAACATTTGGCAAAACCTGAAATCGGCCCGATTAATCATTGTGTGCATAAAGTGTAGCTTAAAATAACTTGCTTTTTTAAGAAAATAAGAACCTATTTAACAACCTGTTTAGCCTAATTTCCTGGTAAGGCGTAAAAAAAAATATCTGTGGTTACGGTTCCCGACCGACCCTATTTTTTTTCTGCCGATCCTATTATTTTTTCAACGCGATTGACCGTGCGACCCTATTTTCTGCGGGTGGTTGCGGGTTGCTGCCAAAATGGCGTCTGTTGTCACACTAATTATTGAAAAAACCATGAAAAAAAATATTCAAAAAAAAAATTATTTCCGACCTACCGACCCTAATTTTTTCGCGATATGAAACCGGAACCACCGGTATTTTTTTTTACGCCTAAGCACCATTTACATAATAACCTGTTTAGGCCTACTTGGAAAAATCTAGGTTCTTATATGAAGGGTTATAATGTATGTCTTCATTTTAAAATGCAATTGTGGTAATAATAATTACTTACCCAAACATTAAATTTGACATTTTTATACGTTACGGTTTCAACATTAAATCCTACGGTTGGTATGGTCGTCACAGATTGTCCCAGCTTTAGTTTATATAATATAGCTAGTGAATATGTCAAGAAGAACAACTCTAAATACAGCAGAACAAAGCTTTGTCGAACTGGCTTATCTCAAACTTAAACCCACTTCCCCCAAATTTGCCCAATCATTTTTACTTGCAATGGTTAATTCAAACTCCAAGTGAGCTGTAATTTTGCAATAAGCTCTCAAACAGAAGATAGCGATAAAATAAAAATTATTCACAGTTTTTACAGGTATGAATTGAAAATTAATGTTAGAACATTGCTCTCAAAATTGATCACAAAGGTGGGTATGGCTGAGCTCGCTTGAATACATAAAATACAATGTTTCTAATCATTGATTGCTCATGTAAAATTGGCTATAAAATGATATAGGAAATTACACTTGTTCTCGAAGTATTAATGAAAAATCACACTTGTGTTTGCAAAAATATTTATAATGCCGCTTGTGCTAAGAATTCGCGGTATTATAAATATTTCGCCAAACATGTGTGCAATTTTTCGTTAATACTTCTGTGGCACAATTGGTCAATCACTACAACTATGAAAACGTTACAAGGTTAACTCCCAAATTTCATATATTGACTAAGACTCTGGTCAACATCCATTGCCCAACTTATGGAATTCCAAAGAAAAACATCGATATTCTATCTATGTGCCTCAGTGCACTTCTGCAACACATTCTAGAAAAGGATACTTGTTTTTCCAGCAGCATCCAGACCTAACATTAATATTCTCATTTCTTTGTTTCCAAAGATCTTGGACAGTAATTTGCCCATCTTGACGGTTCGAGATGAGCCTCAATTGATTACCTAAGAACAAATATATTGATTAGGCTAAAGAAATAACAGCTGGGCTTCCAGTTTCCCTACCCTACCTAGCTTTTGGCTACTGAAATCACCGACCCTAATCTTTTTATCCAAAGTTTGCAAAGAGTTTGGAGCAATTTTTGGTACCCAGTTCATAGCGTTAGTTTTGTACTATCTATATAAAGCATAAGTAATAACCTGTTTTTTCAAAGTTGATACAACATTTAACGAATGTTTGTGCCATTTGTGCTGCCGTAATTGATACAGAATATCATTCTTATGCATGAGCATTTATAACAAAAAAAATTAAACAAAAAAAAACAAGAAACCCAATCTACACAAGTTTTGCAACAAGAAATAAGAAACTCGGGTACTTTTTTTTAGGCCTTATGAGGACTGTTTCTGATCTCAGTTCCAAACATGTAACTTGCATTATGCCCTACTTGATTATTTTACTGTCTAATGCCGGACAATTTTACTCATCAAGGGAAGAGCGCTGCCACTCAATGGGTTAATCTAGAGCTGCTCCCGATTAATCGATCAATCGATTAATCGATTATTTTTCCACAATCGATTATGCTTAACAGTAATCGGATCATATATAACACCACACAGCGTGATGCGGGAATGAGTTAATTTCTTCCCGTTAATTGATTCAAAACATTGTGGGTCAAATATCAATGTCACTCGCAGCGTGCAAAGTTTACCATAGTCTGATCAGGTTACCAGTGTTGTGAAAATATCTTTCAAGTTTTTTTATTAGAAAAAATTATTACCATTTGCGTCCTACATTGCAGCGTGCGGACATAAACCAATTATCCATAAGAGTCTGAATCTCGCAAATTTACTTGGGAGTGTCAAAGGTAAACAACTAAAGTAAACATCCTTAATATCGTTCCTGTCTTTTCATGCATTTCTCTTGTGTGTAGTGCCAGAGCACAATCAACAATTAGGATTAACGTTCACTTTAATTACAATTTAGAAACCTGTCGAACCACCATGGGCTTTTCATATTTAAATTAATTATCAATACGATTAATCGATATTAATCGATTGTTGACAACGATTAATCGATTACGAAAATTAACCGATGGGAGCAGCTCTAGGTTAATCCCATACATCCTCTTAACCTTTTAAGTGACAATAGACTACAAAGTACAATGTGCTCTACTTTATCATGTCATCACTCTGTCTAACTCCAGGCAATTTTACTCGTCAATGGGAGAATACTGACACTCAATGGATTATCAGACCATCTGCCTATGTGTCTAGTTAATCCATTAAGTTGCATTGCACTCTAATGTGCTCTACTTTATTATTTTACTCTGCCAGACCATTTTACTTGTCAAGGAGAGAGCACTGCCACTCGATGGGTTAATCAGACAATCCGCCCACGTGTCCAGGGTTCAAATTAGTGACAAAAAATTGATGTGCAAAAATTTCCTTTAATTAAAAATTTCATGGAAATTTCAAAAGAAGTTTTGGCAATAAAAACCAGATAAACAAAACTAAAATGGCGCCTTTTTGCCGAAATTTCTAAAGTTTTGCAACACATTTGTACTTTTTGTAGAAGCGTTTTTTTCTGGGAGACCTTTGTAATAATGTTGAAATACAAGAAATATGTGTCATAAAATAACTTTCCAACAAAAATTTCTCACAACTTGCTTTGCATTTTTTTCCCATTTTTTTGCACATTGTTTGGAAAAGTGGTGTGCAATTTACACTATTTTGGCTAAAACAATGTGCAAATTGCACATTGCAGTGATTGCACACCAAGCCTTAAAATATCTTTTACAGGGCCGTCTCCCAAAATGTCCGATGACTTTGAGTTTGGGTCAGACATATGTCCGATGACTTCAGTTCAGTTTGGGTCGGAAATAAGTCTGAATGACGCAAATTAATATCAGCATAATGTATTCATTCTGAACTAAATGTTGTGAAGATATTAAATAATTTGTGTCATTCATACTTATTTCCAAGCCAAAATTAACTTGCTTGCCCAATGATAGCAGTACGACTTCGATAACTTAAGCCCGTTTTTCACCTCACCATTTCACTCGCCGCCCGCAACATTTTCGGTTCATTTTTATACAAACTCTGGTTCTGGACTAGGGTACATTTTGATTTACGTTCGTGGAGAAAGCATCAGACAAAGCTACAGTTCGGTCGGACACCAATACACTCAGGTCGGACAAACAATAAACCTCAGTTTCACTTAGATCAGACAGAATGTCTGGTGGTTTCCTCTGTACATCGGACAATTTGATGAATGGGTCGGACAATGTCCGTAACCGACGGATATTTTAAGGCCTGTTGCACACCGTTAATTCAAACCCTTAAGTTAACGCCCCAATGCACAGACGATTTTACTTGTTAAGGGAAAACCTCTGGTGCTCAAAGGGTTAATTAAAGGAAACAGCCAATGGCCACTAGAATTATTCATACTAAAAAGATGCCAATTAGCTGGATATTGCTATTGAGTACAACTGCTATCTAAGGTAATCCTGGCATGTCCTATGCGGAGGAGTAGGAAGTAATCACTACATGGAAATTGGGTTTGACCTCTTCAGGAGATAACAAGGAAGAACCACATTCTCCATATAAAGAAACTATACAAATATCATATCAATATAAAAAATGGGGAAATAACTCTACGATACCCACAAAAATGAAAAGGCAAGCACTAGAAATAACACAGAAACACACTGCTTTTATAGTAACTGCAAAGTGCAAAGGCCCACTCATAATGTCTAGGTTCGCACAAAACTAGACAAATTTCAAACTATAATCAAATATGTACAACTACGTCTTTGAAGTTGACATAAAACCGAATGAATTTCAGGACACCCAGGGTTCGAAATAACATTTTGAAAATATGTCAAATTTTGTAGGCTGTTTTTTGTAGGTGAAAATTTTTGCCGGCTATTTTCCAAGCGAAGTTTAGTTATGTTCTGGAGTAGGCATAGGCCAAATAATAGTGATGTAAACCAACACAACATTTGTAAGAACGGAGCAATACATTTTCTGTGTATATGTACGTGTTATTGTAAGGGAGTCATTGGTGAATGAATATTTTCGCCGATCCCTTATATGCTTTGAAATTAAAATCGCCGGCAAGGTCCTAAAACTCCCGGCTAGTGCCGGCAGCTATTTCGAACCCTGACAGCTATTAAACCATATGAATTCCTTCGGGAACAAATAGACCAGGTGAATTTAACCCCTTGAGCACCAACGCTCTCCCGTTGACGAGTAAAATTGTCTGCGTGTGGACAGAGTAAAATAGTAAAGTAGGGTGCAATGTGACTTAATGGGTTAACTAGAAACACAGGCAGATAGTTTGATCAATTAACTCATTGAGCTCCAGGGCTCTTCCCTTGAAGAGTACAATTTCTAGAGTTAGACAGTACAAAAGAATAAAGTAGGGTGCAATGTGGCTTAATGAGTTGAATACAGTTCTGAATTTGTCCAGCCTTGTGTGAAAATGGTATAAGCATGTGTAATGTTTCGACACAACACAGCCGACGCTAAATACCCAAGATTTCTACACAGCAAGCATCGTTCGCCAGGCTATTCCGCTAACAAGGCTAGCCTGTTTCCAATCTAACACCCCCATAGATATGGAATGAAAATATATAAATAATAAATGAACACAAATTAACCCCAATCATTTTGTTGTCTTAATACAGAATTCCCAACAGGAACAGAACATAAAACAAGACAGAAACTTGACTGAATAAAACAACCATTTCAAAAATAGGCCATCTTTCCACACATAAAATACATCTTTGGGTTTATAGGTTAGGCTGTAATCCCCTTTAGGAAACAAACACTCAAATTTAACAAGGATTTAATATTTTTTCCATTGAACTTAATGTTAAACTTTATAAACACTACATTGAATAAATTAGAAGATTTGTATTGGATTTTTATACAAAACACACAGAAAAACACAGCTTTGCGGACGAAAATTCTAAATTATAGTTTGGAATTCGAAGATGGCTTTTGACGAATTGGCCTCTGGAATCTTCTAACAAAAATTTTAAATCGAGAATTAATTTATCGACAAAACGAAATCTATACCATTTAAACGAAATCGCTTTTAGTAAGACAACGCTAATTTGTTCCCAATATAAAACAAAAGCAAATAAAATAAAATCTGTTTCAAGCATCGACGGGTTTTACATTTCAAAATCTGTCGATGTTTTACATGTAAAATTCGAACGAGAAATCTCGAATTCTGGGCTAAATTTTCGGACGGAAATCGGCGAGAAACGGTTCGATCTCAATCTTGATTTTAGCACGGAAGCTTGTGTGTAACATGGCAGAAAAATGTACTAAAAGAACCATCTTTTCCGGGTGTCTTTAAGTTCATTTGAATATGGTTTTATAGTAGCATGAATCAAGAACATACCAATCTATCTGTGAAGTTGTCGATCTGTTAGGGCTCGTAATCGGCGTAAAATCCGCCTCGATCGCTCTTAAATCGATCCACAAACGCTCCTTGGATATTCCTGAACAAGATCCGTTCCAGAAAGTCTTTATACAAACGATTATTCGTCCAAAAATAATCAAAATTTCTCCATAAACTGCTCTTGGGTGTGACGAGGAATGGCGGCCGGCCGTTGGCTACTCAGGCAATGCCATCGAATCGTCGGGCAACATCGGAATTAGGGTGTTTCAGGCCGGGCTACAAAGCTAAGCCCGCATTCTCAAATATTTGCCTACTTGATGACGTCACCAGATGCTGGCTATATTCACTGATCTCGCAATAGAACTGGATGGAGTATCAGAATTGATGCTCTATCCAGCTGATTTCAGTTCAGTGGAAGAGCTTCAGAGGCAATTTTTTTCAATGCGCGTGTAATTTGCGATGAAAAGTTTTCAAAACCTAAAAACGTTTTGGCGTACCCCTCAAAATTACTTTGTTTTGGCTTTATTCTCTCTCTTTATTCTTTATCTGCCGGTTGAGAAACCGTAAAAATAATAGTGAATAATTGCCAATTAAAATGCAATTATCAACGATGCATTTAAACTTACGCCATATACAGCAATATATTAGCAAGACTTGCTGAACTTCAGACATCATTTTCTCTTTGGCGTACCATCTAAAATCTCTTCATTTTAGTATTATTTTACAGATAAAACACTAAACATACCTTTTTAAGTTTAATTGTTTTTGTTTGTGGAAACACCACGTAAATTTATTACTGCAAAGCTTTCGATCCGTAAGCCCGGATCTTCATCAGTGCTAATATGTATAATAACTAGAAGTTACTATCGCAAGGAAAGTGCTGCCTCGTGCCAAAGGGATCAAAGGCAGCATGCACAATTTTCTGAATAAGGGTCTGTTTTTATGATCCCGCTTTGTCAGGACGAGATATGAGGCGGGAAAGGCACGATGATTCAATAATAATAGTACTGATGAAGATCCGGGCTTACGGATCGAAAGCTTTGCAGTAATAAATTTACGTGGTGTTTCCACAAACAAAAACAATTATATTTTATCGCCATGCAAACATTCAGAGAACTTTTTAAGTTTGTTTGCCGCTTGAGAAACGAATCAAATATTTAAAAAATCGAATACGCACACGTAACAATCTCACATCTTGTAGCAAGTCTGCCAACAAGCCGTCAACAAGTAGTCTTCGCACTGCAGCTTGTCACAAATTGTCAACAAGTTTGGAACAAGCTGTTAACAACTTGTACCAACCTTGTTGATATTATCAAATTTGTTGCAACGTTGTTCAAACAAGTCCGATACTGTCATGATGTAACAATATTGTTACAACCTTGCGTCGTCAACCTTGTAACATTCTTGTTAATATATCATGACTGTATCAGACTTGTTAATAGAACAACCTTGTAACAAGTCTGATAATGCCATCAAGCTTGTTACAAGTTGTTAACAGCTTGTTACAACAACTGGGAACAAGCAGTGCGAAGACAACTTGTCGACAGCTTGTGAACAGGTTTGTAACAACTTGTTTGCAGACTTGTAACAACTTGTGCGTTTTTCCGTGTGTAGTCATAGCCAAGTAGAAAAGTACATTCATGAGTTTTGAGCGCGTGTTACGTAACATACAAAAAATTCTCCTCTAAATATGAGGGAATAACGGTTTGTCCCTGAACTACCTGAAAAAATTTAACTGAAGATATGTCGAGAGCTTTTCCGCAAAATAAAATTTCTCCCACGCTGGGCAAATCAAGCGATACTTTATTTTTATCTGACAACTTAATTGCCAATTATCTTTTTGAAAATAACTGCACCCAAGCGATTCAATTTTTCGTGGAAACCAGTCAATTGAAACAGGGCGCGAGGAAAAATGGCAAGACAGAGTAAATATAAGTGATGAAACTAATTTAGAGGTTTCGTGACAGACTCACAGACTAGACCAGATAGCCAAGTGTTTTGTTCTTTTTTTCAAGTGTATACGTGGGTTTTCAAATTCGATGACGAAGTTGACTTGATGTTATAGGGAGGGCTCATTATTTATTAGGGGGGTGCGGCACCGAAAGGAAATGTTTTTCATGGTAAAAAATTTGTTGATTCAACATTAAAAAAAAATTTTTTTACCTAACTTCAAATATCGACTACGATTCAATGATTCAATCTGAATTCAGGAAACTCAATCTTAGGATTCCATGATTCAGCTGAGGATTCAATGATTCAATCTTAGGATTAAATGATTCAATCTTAGGATTCAATGATTCAATCTTAGGATTCGATGATTCAATCTTAGGATTCAATGATTCAATCTTAGGATTCAATGATTCAATCTTAGGATTTAATGATTCAGTCTTAGGATTCAATGATAAAAAATTTTCACCCAGCTTCAAATATTGCCTTAAAAATAAATATCCTCCCTTGACCAAAAACAAAAAAGATACCATTCAGTTGTCACGTCACACATGTCCTCAACTGTGACACGAGTTTGATAAACTCTCACTGTTACAAATTACAATAACAACAGCAGATTCAACAGTCAACAACTATATGTCATTCATCAAAACACAAAAACGCACATACGAGGAATTTTGGATTACAACAAAAAATTTCGAAAACGCCATGATTGCATGTCGTCCAACCGAGGCTGGATATTAGGGACCGCGGTCATTATTTATGGCGGGGGGTGGCACCAAAGAGAAAAGGGTTGGGTGAACACAATTTTGAGTGAGTAAAAGGTTGGGTAAATGAAAAACAAAACAACTCAAGGGTTGGGTAATAAAAATTTATTGTCATTTCCAAAGCATGACTCACTCAATATTGAAGACTATAAAGCAATGCCAACAGTCATATATGTCAATACAATAGTAAATCAATCAGAGTCACTATCTTGATCATTTTCCGATTTGTCAGGAGGCAAATGGTGTCTCCAAAGAAAGTACATGAACAGATAACATGAAACTTTAGACTGCAGAAAATTGCACAAGCATTTATCATTAACTCATGTCACAGAAGTGGTAAAGGACATGTGTGACAACAGAATGATATCCTTTTGACAACTTTTTGGCCAGTGGTGGATATTTATTTTTTAATTGATATTTGAGGTTGGGTAAGAAATTTTTGTGGACTTTTTAATGGTTGGGACAGCAAAATGTTTGCCAAGAAAACCATTTCTCTTCGGTGCCAACCCACGCCATAAACACAGAAATAAACTCAGGCGAGGTTTCCAGCGAAACATGATCATATGAAAGACCTTCAACACCAGAATATCTAAAACAATGTTTAAAGGACATTGGCAATAAAATATTAGTTTGTCTCATTCAGAAGAACTCTTAAAATTATATATTAAACTCTGTTACCGATTTGTCATATCTTGCTTAGTTCTCGAAATATTTAGACCGAAATTAATGAGCTGTACGCCATCTTGGACTAATTCTTGACCTCATTTTAATTATGGTTTTGATGACGTCAGAAGTTGGGTTAACCATATAAAACTACTCTAAAATGACCGAGAAATAATCCAAATTGTTTGAAATGATTTTAAACATTTCTAAATTTCAGACAGCCGCAGAAACGAAGGTTTGGACCCATATTGATCGCTTATTCTCCAGATAAAAAATTAGCGTGACCCCTCTCCTGACGTAACATGTATATCCTCGATAATCCAAGATGGCGAACAGCTCACTTTTTCAGTCGAAATATTTTGAAAACTAAGCAAAATATAAACAGTCTGTAATAGAGTTTAATATATAGTTTTAAGAGTTCTTTCAAATGAACTAAACTAATTTTTTCTTGCCAATGTCCTTTTTGAACGAAAATGTAAAAATTCCAAAAGTTTTTCATCTTGCTGCAAATGGATTGAGTGGATTCTCGGAGGGTACGTTTCGTGGCGGTGGGGGGATTAAACTTGGTGGACGAGGGGGACCACTGGGCGGGCCTTGCTGGCCTGGAGGTGGGCCCGAAGGCGGGTTGAAACCAGGTGGTGGTGGAGGTCGTGGTTGAGACGGACCAGGGGGGTTGTTCGAGACGCCAGGAGGTGGGGGCGGTCCGCTAGAGGAGGGGTTAGTGCGACGGGGGTTGCGAGATTGTTGTTTCATCTGCTGCATGAGTTGTTGTTGGTGGGCTGAGATCTTGAAATGCATTTGGAAGAAAAACTAGATGGAAAAAATATAGAAAAGGATTCTAGATGAAAATGTAATGGTAAAAGTTGCTGTAAAGTACCCGCAGATATAAACATGGCCCAAATTTTGCATCTTTCAAACTTTTTTGAATTGGAACGTAGAATTTATGTTCTCACTTACAAGCATAGCGAACCAAAGAAGTGTTAGATATTCCGTTAGTATAGCTCGACTCAGTTCCGAATTATCACATACTCGAACCGACCTGACCACGTAGCTCCGTTGGCTAGTGTTCCAAAGGTCGTAGGTTCGATTCCCACCGTGGCCTATTTTTCAAGGGCTAGTGTTCCAAAGGTCGTAGGTTCGACTCCCACCGTGGCATATTTTTCAAGCTTG
>CACRXK020008889.1:0-14793 GCA_902702795.2 Paramuricea clavata | reverse complement strand
GGCTACGGCACTGGTGGTTGGGGCCTGGACAGATGTACTCCCCACGACACCAGCATTTACACCAAAAGCTTATCTAGAAAAAATCTATAGGCGTAAAAAGGCACAAGTTTTTTATTAAGGTGGCTCGATATAGTTATCACAAAAACCCTGCTCAAGAATCGCGAACAAAACTGGGCGACCATTTTTACGCGCAGGTCGTGCAAACTGGTTAACAAAATGAAAGAACTTCCAAAATGACCTGACGTGAGCAGTTGCTCGCGCCATCTCACGTCATTGCGCGTGTTGTATAGCGTTTTGTGTCGATTGCTGACGTCATTAGAATTTTCCATTTTAGAAAAACAATGCGCTATATCTCTTTATTTTGCCTGGTGACCTATATTCAAATTTTGCATGCTGTATTGCACCGCTAAAAACTTTCATTATACAAAAAATAAAAAAATTCTGTAATGCCAAAAAAATTTTACCGAAGAATATGACATTTTCGCATTTTCCAAAAAAATGGCATTACAGAATTTTTTTATATTTTGCTAATTGTTAGCTTTTCGTCCAAGTAAAACAATGCAAGAAAAAAAAATTGGGGGTCACCATGCTTTTTTTCCAACTATACGAAACGATAGGCCATTTTGGAGTGAATTTCGTACACGTATGTCGTCATAGCAACGAGCTATCTGTTACTAAAACTAATATAATTTGAAAGTAGAGTTATCAAAATATATAAAAAACACCAATACTGCTGAATAAATCCTAGAAATGCGTAGTTTGAACATGTCAAACTGTTAAACACCTGAATTTTTGAAAACTGTATCGAGCCACCTTAAGATGAACAAAAACATACGAAAATGACTTCAGTCAACCTTCCACATGTATACTATGTTTATTAATATCTATTATCTTTCATTTCGTGCTGAAGACACGCGTAAAAAACGCTTTAGGAATTAGGATATAGCAATATATTTGTCATGCAATGTTAAAACAGAATATGAATATAGAACAGCATATGAATATTTAGTTATACGATAAAAATCTTTACAAAGATTCTTTAATACTGTTAAAAGAAGTCCACTGCAGCAGGTCGCTTCCGTGGTTGTGGTGAGCTTGCAGTAGTTGGCTTACTTGCTGATGTTGGTGGGGTTTTCAAGGAGCTTTGAACTGGTTTCTTGTTTGCATCAAATGGAACAACAGGACTACACTTGAGAATTTGTCTGTAATCTGCAGAGTTTATTATATATAGTATATTGAGGATTTGTCATTGAGCTGGTAATGTAACCATTTACAAGGGGGAATGCGCGACTACCTCATCTCATTTGTGTCTATACGTTTTTACTTGCAAAATGTATCATATGTGAAGATTAGTTAGGAGTTAAATATATGGAAGGGGAGTACATCAGGAAATAGCGATGAAGAATATAAACCTATTACATGCAGGTGAACTACGTGAATACGTGAAGCGTTCCTCTTTTGAGTTTCTATAACACATTTGGAATTTTCCTAATTACCTTTGCAATTTTGAAAACTCTTTGCAAATCCCTCGAGGGAATTTGAAATGTTCCTATAAGCCAATTAAATTATGCAGTGTGAATCGTTGTTAAAAACTATGGAAATTGGTCAAACGGGAACTTTCAAAAAATATTTATATAGTCTAAAATTAGACGCAGCAGTAAAAAAAATTGTATTAATATAATACCAATCATACAGTTACTTGTCGTCAGGAAAATTGGCAGCCTGGAAATAATGATTTGTTAAATAGGATTTTGATTAAACTATTTTATATATGCAAAGCAATACTTCTGTATATAAATTTTGATTATAAAAAATATTGTAAATTCCCTCATGGGATTTGAAAATAATTTTTCAAATCTGCGAAGGTAATTATAGAAAATTCTAAATGAGTTTCTAACTGAAAAGAGGAACGCTTCACATCAGTTCACCTACTTGGAAACTATTTGGCGTATTACACTTTCGTACGCTGCGCGAGCAGGCCTTGTCCGGAGGAGGTAAAACCGCACGGGGAAGTATAGATGGCAACAAGCGAAAGAGTGATTTAGGAAAGTAAATGTAGTACTTATATAAACAAAATAGTGCTGTGTTTTCATTGCAATCCACTTTCCCCGTGCAGTTTGCCACTCAAAAACGGCGGACAAGGCCTGGTCGCATGGTGTGAGAAAGGCAGTCATATTCCTTTCAATGAACGAACACGCTGGCACCTTCTATCTATTTAACAAATTGATAAGATTTTGCCGTTGTCTGTTCAGTTATAGATACACGGTATGACGTCATAATGTGGCAAGAACAAAAAGAGGTTCACGAGCCGCCGAGGCGAGTTATTATATAATTATATATGACGGACTCGTTTAAATTTTTGCCACTCATCACGATACTGCAATTAAATTTTTGCTACTCATCACGATTTGCACCAGGTTATAGCGTTCGGAGTCAAAAATTTCAAGGGAAAAGTACTATACCTCGAGTAGAGTGGCTTGTATTCTTGGATAGTTCTATGCGAACTTTCTTCTTCTTGCCAGAACTTGCCTGATTTCTAGGCGTCTATAATGAAATGAAGAAAAAAGCCTACAGATAAATATTGACGTTATAATTTAAAGACTTTTTGTAAAATAGTTCGGAATAATTCGGTAGTAGCGTTGAACATGTTTTTCAATGGAACAAGATCGGATTGAACCAAATCAGGGTTTTTCTCCGCGAGCATTCGGTTTCGTTCAGCAGGGAACAATTATTGAAAGAATGAGTTATATCACTGATATACAGAAGCAGATTTACGAATACATGATGGTTTAAATTTAGTCCTATATCATATAATCGTGATTAAGTAAATGATAATATAATAGACGACAAACACTAGTGCGACATGGAGTCCGTAAATGCGAATGCGGAGACATTGCCATTAACGTCTTGAGGAGGAAGAATATGCATTATAGTATAGAATTAATATAATTTTTTCTTCAGATTTTAAGGGTGATTTTGCATTCATTATGATTCAAAATATAATAGCTCTTAACGTTTGTTTTACAGGTTTTTAAATTATTTATTACGAAAAGGCAGGTGTTTTTCTCTTTCATATATATGAACTATAAGAAAGTTAATTAATTGAGTAATATAAGTCAAAAACTCATCATTTTCACAGCGTCTTGCCGGCTTTCATGTTGATGAAACCTTTTCAATTATATAATTGGATCTTGGTAAAAAATTTAAACAAGAAAATAGATTTCGATTTTTTTAAGACATTTTATTCTTCAAAGTTCACGTAATATGTATTGTAAGATACAAAAGTTATTTTACATAGCTCTCTATATGAACGGTCTAATTTGCATGCACATGCATATAGCAATTGTATATATAGCCGCCTTTACAAATGTTTATACAACTTGTGTTTAGCTTACGTATTTAATTAAACTCCATGCTGCGGATTTTGTTCATCTTAACTTTGGAAACTGCACAACATATATTTATTTTGTTAAAATGTACTTTCTTTAAAACTATCAGCTGAATAGAGAGTGATTGAAAAATTTGAACTCAAGATGCCTGCTGCATGATGAAGCAAAAATTGTTATTTTGGTCTTCTTACAAATTCTATAAAGAATTCTTTTATTAATTGCAGTTCATTAAATGACGTATATTAACAGAGCAAATAGCATTTTATTTTCCGGTCTAATTCTTTATGAGTGAAGGTTATTGTGACAAAGACTTTTTAACAGTCACATATATACACTATATTAATAATATTGCATCCTCTGGCTATATGTTGCATGCAGAGTCATTCTTTAATCTTGTGGTAATCGTTGGAAACAGAAGTAAGTTTAAAGATTGGAACATATATATAGAGCGCAGTTAGAATATTATAGCTAGTCATTACATTCACAGAGAGCTCATAGATCCTGAGCATGGCGATCGAAGGCTGCATGACTTAGAGGATGGGATTACCGTATACTTACTATGTTTACATCACAGGATTTATAGCACTTATTGATAGCAGCTTGAAGTAGTAACACACGGGACTAAGGTAAAGCCTTTACATATTAAAAAACTTTCCAATATTTACGGCCAAACGTTTATTAGGATGATAACCGCGGGGCGCTTTAGTTACGCTGTTAGTTTTTGCTTTTTCATTACCAGTATTTGTACATAAAACGGCAATATATACATGGTTCATGTAATTTGCGGTTCCTTGAAATGAATCTGTTGATCTATGATATGATATGCCCATATTATTATATGTGGAATATTATTATTTGAAGAGGTTTTTATGTAGACAAGTAAAAGGACACAGCTTTGCCCAAAATATCAAGTATACAGGGTGTATCAAAATAAACGCAATTCATCTTTTGTGCTTAATAACTTTCGAAATACTATTTCTAGTTAAACGCTTTTAGGCTTACTTCAAAGCCTGTTCTTTTCTCTTTCAAACAAACTATTATCCTTGTCTCCAATGCTAGTAATAATTGCACAGGAAAAGATTTAGTAAAACCTATCATTTTTAGTTGCTGTTTAATTATGCAAGTTTACTATGTTATTGTTTAGTCGGTTTAAATGTTAGAATTTTCTTCTTTAAACTTTAATGTTGTCGTCACTACATCTGGAAAACCACGTAAGAACAAATTAAAAGTATTTTAAAAGAGACCAGGTTGTTTGAAAATCCTAAACGAATGCTAAAAATCGTCAAAACATTCTGGTGTCTGAGCCAGAGTGTCATCGAATTGCGATGTAATGTAAACAGAAATTATAGCAAGTTGATGTCAGTCAGCTTAGATGGTCCAAGCCAAAATTATATCGCATTTGAAGTTTCAAACTGAGTTAAAATAGTGGAAGAAAAGCCGTAATTATACTTATTGTTACAATCCATTTAATAAAATGCAACATTTGTTTGTTTTAATGAAAAAATCAGTTATTTTCATGAGAACGATTTGTTATTCCATCTCAATTTTTTTAATCTCCAATCGCAATAACGTAAAGTATTATTACCCGCGAACCAATGAGTCAAATTTAAGAAACAACCCACTGTTAGAAAGCTGAATGGCTACGCTTTAAAATGAATGTAAACTTTAACGTTTTCGTCTATTATTTGTTTAGCAATTTACATTTCAGTCGAGGATTGCGCTTTTTTTTATACACCCTGTATATATACTATAATATAGTATATTTCCTCGGCATATGCATGCACATGAGATGGATATACCTATAAATATCGGTAACTAATGTCTAGACATTTGTCAAGCTGCCTTGTGCATTATTTTACTGGTAATATAATTGTCTTATGAAAAAAACAAACAATTCGAGTCTCCAAAACATTATTTAATGCAAATTGAAAAGGTGAAAAGCCGCTCATATAAATGCATGAATATATGACCTAGAAGATTAATCTCTTTAAAATTCACAACACTATATATATCCTGTTGTCACTATCATGCAGTGATTATCATGCATTGAGTATAAAATAATATGTTTATTTTTTACTTATCTAGTTTTTTTAGTAACAGCTCTATGGAATAGTTCTGGGAAAGTTGCCTATATACTTGAATTACTTCAGCTTAATTTGGTTAAAACTGAAACAGGATCAATTCTTTAAATTGAAATGTAAATTTCATGCAGTGGCGAAAAAAATATCAACATTTTTTTGGCCTCCATATTCATCTGTGGAAACTGAAAGGATCGCTCCAAAGCACAGCCACGGCTGCATGTCGGCTAAATCCTCACTGAAACAGTGAAAACTTACATACATGCAGCAGTACATGTGGATTTTGATTTGACTTGTATTGGGTTGAGAAGATCACACAGCTTCTCTTCTGAATTTGATTCTGGAGTTTTGAGTCAGGCCCGGGAGTACAAAATTAGTCATTTAAATTTAATCATCGTATCAGATTACCGGGAAAATGATTACGATGTCTTCGGATTTACGAAACGTTTCCAATTCCTCAAGATACTTTGCACTTGCATGGTTCCGTTTTCCAATAGAGCCAGAAGAAAACATTAAAGTAATCGAAGTTCTCGCCGACATCATTCTGGGAATGAGTTTAGTGTCAAATATTATACTATTCTGGATGATATGGAAAAATCCAGATAAAAACCCACGAAGCAGTAAAGATCTGTTGTTGGTTAATCTTTCCATAGTCAACGTTTTATCCACATTGTTTAGTGTAGTTGGCAGAATCGACAACCACGTAAGATCATCCAGTCTATCCAGAATGACCTTGACTTACAAAGCTGGTGCAATAATGTTGTCCATAATTTTACCCAAATACTATCCAAGTGTCTTTCTTCTCACACTAACACAATATGGCATGATTGTTAAACCGTTGAGATTTAAGTCAATGGATCCACAAAAGATAAAAACGACCATGATTTTCCTCAGTATTCATTGGGTTCTGACAACTGCTGTAATGATAATTATTCCTATCGTCCATGAAGATTTTGATAAATACCTCAAAGTAATGGTCACGGTTATCGTCTGTATTTCTTGGGTAATAACTGCATTCATTGCCTACATGTTCATACGTATCTTACACACGCTTTGGAAAAGACACAATGATCTTAAAAAAAGGTTCAATGTATCAGCAACACAGCAAGGAACTGTAGCTATCCGTCAAAATATCCGCTTAGCAAGAGTACTGTTTGTATTCATAGCAACCTTAGTTCTCTGCAGCCTGCCATCAAATACAATGTATTTGTTCATCATACATTGTTCACAATGCGATCAACGTGTTTTAGTAAAGGCTTGCCTGTATACATTACCATTGTTTTTGGCTATGCAAGTTATTCATCCAATTTATTGGCTTATCGCAACGCCAACATATTATAAAGAACTGAAGAGACAGGCTCGTAAACTATCAGTATTCTGTCGCTGTGGAAACGAAAATTGAACATAAAACGAATTCGGACTAAATTTGAACACTTCAGCACGTTTGCACAACAAAGGATTGAGTTGACTAAACAAGATGGAGTCCCCAGTAAGTATCCAGAAGGCAACTTCATCGCAAGATTTAAGGCAACTTCATCGCAAGGCAACTTCATCGCAAGAACTAAAGATTTATTTAATTTTGGAGTTTAAGATAGGAAAGCACTCAGTGCTACGGGTTTAGAATTTCAAATTAAAGACTTCAATATAATTATTCAGAATTCAACCTGGAATTGTTGCAAATGCTACGACCAACTTTCAATGCGAGATCTCAAGTCAACTAACGATATACCGATTGAGAATGAAAAATGGTGTGCATGCATGGTAGGTTGAGAAATCTGGCAAGGAAGAGTTCAACCGTTCCTCTACAGTATTTTTTATAATATCCATTACATTAAGCTATCATGTTCAACGCCAATCAACGGCGACTGCATGGTGGCGAGTTGTAATCCAATACACAATTCCAGCTATCGACTAATTTTTTATCTAGACAAGAAAGACGAAATATATCATTATAGCTCAAAAGAGCATCCTAAAATTAGTAAAATTGCAAAGTTTGGTGGCGAAATGTTGTAAACTACGGAAAATATAGCCCTGTGAAATTAGCGAATTTTCAGTATTTTAGTATTATGCGCGGCAAAAATAACCATTTTTGAGCCGAAAGTGGTTATTTTTACCGCGCATAATACTAAATACTGAAAATTCGCTAATTTCACAGGGCTATATTTTCCGTATTTTACAACATTTCGCAACCAAACTTTAAAATTTTACTTATTTTAGGATGCTCTTTTGAGCTATAATGATATATTTCGTCTTTCTTGTCTATAGATAAAAAATTAGTCGATAGCTGAAATTGTCTATTTAATTGTCCATTCAAGTCAATAGAATCCTCCTCAAGAGATATGAAAATAATCTCTTTCGAGACAAATAATTTTTCGTTCTTCTCGGTCTGCAGTGTCAGGAATAATGACAATGAAACAGTTTCATATCTCTGAAGACGATTCTAAATATTTGGATGAATTAGCGAATATGCACATTATATCCAGAATTTTTTCAATATTGTAAAAATTGATGTGGGAAAAAATGTCACACCTCAATTAACAATTAGCCATTCCGAAGTTGATGAGTGGACTGGGGACGAGTGTTAAAAAGACTAAAAAGTGCCCAAATTAAGAAATGAGCCAAATCACTAAAAAGACCACCTCAAAATTATTAAGTATATATACAAAGTTTGAAGACGTTTACATGAATACCCTTCGAATAATAAGCTTTCGAAAATCGTGAAATTAGTGATTAAAAGACTGTTTTTGGAACGCGCGTTCCCCCAAACAAAAATTACAGAACATTTCATAGTAAATATCGCGATTTTTGAAAGTTTATTATTCGAAGGGTATTCATGTAAACGTCTTCAAACTTTGCATATTTACTAATTTTAAGGTGGTCTTTTTAGTGATTTGGTTTATTTCTTAATTTGGGCACTTTTTAACACTCGTTCCTAAGTGCTCTCATCAACTTTGGAATGGCTAATAGTTGCCAGAGGGCCTATATAGTTGCCAGGGGGCATATAGTTCATTTTCTCTAATAAATGTAATAATCTATCGAGTGACATGCCTGAAGTCCTGATATTTATCCATACAGTTTACATTAGCATCACCTTAGTAATTTATACATGAACTTATGGTTGGGGCTCGACAACTGGACAGTGCACCGGAATCGCTGATCCCCAGGTTCGTTTTCTGCCAGAGGGCATTTTTCACAACTATACTCCATTACTCATATTTACTGTAGGTCTAATTAATGAATAAAAATTACATACATTCGTAATTTCCATCTATGAAATCCCTTCAACAATTAGTCGAGTGAAATAGCCTGCTATTTCAATAATCGTTCAATAATGGACCATTTGCATTATAGACTAAATTTTGATCTAGACAAAAATTTCATCACAGCTTGAAAGAGCATCACAAAATTAGTAATATTCCAAAGTTTCGTTGCGAATTGTTGTAAAATGCGGATAATATAGCCTTGAGAAGTTTGCCGTTTTCAGTCATTTTGTATTACGCACGGGAAATTGACAGCCCAATCGGGTGTTGGGGCATCGATTTCCCGTTTGTATAGTAGAAGCATAGTGGTGGAAGCCGTTCGACGACGAAATTGTCAGCAGTTTATACAGTAAATAGTACAGCGTTTAATGTACGATATATATTTATATCTAATAGACATGCCAGCGAGGATTAACAATATAATTATTCGTACATATTTGGGTATCTTTTGTATACTTTCGCTTGCTGACTTGCTCACTATAATGAGAATAATCCGTGAAGCCACGACGACCTCAAAATGTACTATACTATACTATAGTCTGATGTCAATCCGAAGTTCAGAATACTGTTATAGTTTTGTATATTGGATTTAAGCGATAGATTCAAGTCATTTATGATAGACTTTTTGCTGTGATGCTTTGCTATTGCTTTTGGTTTCCATTTCTAGTTTTATTTGTTCGATAGTCTTATAATATATAATATGAATAAAGTTCATATTCTTCAAAATGCTGTTGTTGACATTTGCTATTTTTAGCAATTTTGTCAACGAGTGTAAGCCAATCAGAAGCCTGCGTTTCTATACGAACGCCACTACCAAGAAAACCTATAGTTCCGTGCAGGCCCTCTATTCTTCGCGCCGCCCGTAACCCAGGGCCTGTTCGCAGGCTAAATCTATTACTGTACTACGATTTGTGTACTTACCATTTTTTTTCTTTCCGTGTGAGTTCTTGGTTCAGTATTAGCTTTTACCTTCTTCTGTGCGTGGCGAAGAAACACGGCCAATGGCATCGAGTCAGGAGTCAGATTAATATCGTCACCTTTTGCTATTTCAGTGGCTTCCTCTGGTGTCTTGGTAATTGTATCAGCAGCTAAGCGTAAATCAGATTGACACAAACTATCTGCACTCGAATCAATTCTTGGCGTATCTTTAATTTTCGTCTTCGTGTTATTTGTTTCTTGCACAGTTGATTTCTTAAATACTTCAGTTTTGACAACGTTTCCCCCCAAAGATGTCACATTTCGCGCCTGTTTCGGGAGTGTACTTAAATACGATCCGTCTAAAGAGTCGTGGGTGATGTTCATAACGTCTGACCCTTTATTTCCTGACGCTTCTGCTTCATTGGATAATTTATCTTTCACATCATTTTCATTTCCTACTGGCGCTATCTCACTGCTGTCCTGGACAACAGATTTATTCTTTTTCTTTTTTCTATGTTTATCAACAGTATCACCTCCTTGGGTTTCGTCACATAGTTTGTTTCCATTAGGTTTGCCTCGTTTTCTCTTCTTTATAGATTTCACATCTTCAGTTAGCGTAGGGGTATTCTCTTCACTACCAGTTTTACTATCACCTTTCCGTTTCCTACCTTTTACCTTCTTCCCAGTTTTGCTCGTGTCTTCCACGCATTCGCTCAGAAACTGCTTATCATGTTCTTCTTTCATTTCACTATCTTCGTAAATGGCTATACTATCCTCCACCGAAACTTCGCTGCCATTTGCAATTGTAGCACAATCCTGACTCAAATTTCTCCTTTTCCTACTTCTTTTCTTCTTGACGCGTTCAGCGCCAGCGGATGGATCCATGTCGCACATACGAGCATCACCTTCAACAACATCATGTTGTTTCCGTTCTTCACCTTTCTTGATTTTTTTTGTATGAACTTTACACTCTTTATCTCCATCGATATCCATTGAATTACAGTTATTCACACTTGCCTCCATACTGTCGTTGCACTTTTCCCTGGCCTCATGCGTCGATTCATTCAAACCATTAACTTGTTCTTGTTGAATTGTTGAATCACAATCGTTTTCTTTAGGAAAGACCTTAAATTTATCAATGTACCCGTATAAGATATGTCTGTTTCGTGTAGGTATGTCTTTACGGCTGGCCCAAGAGAAGAACTCGTCATTCATGGCTTGAAAATCCACCTAAATGTTAAGGATAGTAAAATGTACAATAACACGTGATACCCGAATAATAGTACCCATGATCAGACGGATACAACGTCTGTAGCGCGTCTTCGTTTCATACGACGTGCCGAATTAAATGCATAAATTATGTTAAAGTCTGTTTCTCTCTTTCTGGTCTCGTGGTTTTTACTTCTGGGTAATCCATGATCGCTAGACATGAAATGAATTCGTCTGAATTAAATTTGTCGTTTGAAACGAAACCATTTTAGTGTCGACCAATTGACGAATTTAATAACGAATTAAATTCGTCTGAATTAAATTCGACGTATGAAACAGGCCTTAGGTACGGCAGAAGAGCAACGTATATATGAATCAATTAAGTACGGCAAAAGTTCGACATAAGTTCTTATGCCGTTCTTATGTCGCATCTAATACAATTAAGTTCGGCACACGAAGAGCACGCCGTCTGAAACAGGCCTTATCTATTAAATATTAAAAACATGCAACAAGAAGCTACATGTACCTTTAACAAACAACCATCTTGATGTTCCGTAACATTTTTCAACAATTCATCAAATATTTCTTCGGAAACCGTTTTCGTGATAACTTTGCTAATGAAATAAAAATATTTTTGAAGAAGTTTGTTAAAAAATTCATGCATCATTATTTTGTTGGTTAACATGCATGTGCTATACTAGCTGCAATTACGCACATTTGTTTTGTTTGATTCCCTTGTACATAAACGTTTTTTACTAGATCCATTAGGTAGTTAACTACTCTCTGGCTACTTTGGGTGCCAGAAGGTGTTCCATGCTCCCAGAAATACCGCGTAATATAAACAGTCCGTCGCTATTTTTGACGTGATTTTTTGCGAGCGTGGAAAACCTCTGGCACCCAGGGTACCGTCTGGTTCACCAATTACAAGTACCGCATGTAAATCACATACGTTGAGAGAATACAGACTGTATTTAAGGTGGCTCCCTACGGTTAGTACAGTTTAAAATACGATTTATATACCGAGTGGCGCAAACAAATGTTGAATTATTGTAATTAAAAAACTAAATAAGCCATCTTGTTCAAATAAAGTTTATTGAACGCAGTAAAGTTTAACTTAAATATTGATGTATACATTTCTATATAGAGCATTAGCCGAGATATAGGCGTTTAAACTCAAGGTAGCATTTTCGGAAGAAGCGAGAAATGGCCATTTTATTACCATAATGCAAATAAATAGACAATCTCGCTTCTTCCAAAAACGCTACCTTGAGTGTAAACGCCTATATCTTGGCTAATATTTTATAGAAATGTGCAAGGCTTACATCAAAATTTAAGTTAGACATAACTACGTTCAATAAATTTTATTTGTATAAGCCACCCGCGGTAGATCGGACTTCACCCGCCGTGGAATCTTCGTGGTTTGGTAAAAATATTGAAACAAGCCGCGCGGGATGTTTTTTGGTGTTTTTATCTGCAAAGAAAGATCCAGTTTTTCATTATTATCCGAAATTTTCGAACAGTACGTATGTAATGTTACTAACTAGTTTTAACATATCTTTTAGTGTGTTTTTACGTATTTACGTTCAGCATTGTCTTTCATAATGCTCAAAATTTTCAACTTGTTGTGTGGCGAGCTGAAATGATACTGTCTTCAATGAACTCTTGAACAGTTGAACTGTCGCCGAAACTTATATAGGTCCTATCAATCAACTCAATTCACATGTATGTACAGTATATTAGCAGACGATTTACACAATGTCAATGCAACTGTACTGTACGTAGTCAGTATTTGCATCTTTTACCTTTTCGAAGTAGCCAGCAATCGAATGAAGGGTTGTAGTAGTTGAAGGAGAACAGAACGTGAAATCTCGATTAGAAAAATAAAAATTATATAATTATTATTAATCATAATAAATAGAGTTAGAGTTCCGAAATTAGCGTCAAACGACGAAAATGGCGCTGCTCAGTATAATATTTAGAGAACTTTTATGTGTATTTTCTGCATGTTGTCATGGTGTAAAATTAGTTGTAGTTAACGTGCGGGGTTTGCCTTGTTGCATGTTGGGACGTCGAGTCCATTTGTCAATCCCAAATGATCTAACTCGTCTCTTGCTGTTTGTAATGACTAATGTCTACTATTTTTGTTTTAACGTAGTTTTGTAAATTTTAGTGAGTTCGATTAAAGCTTATTATTATTATTATTATTAATAAATAATTGTTATGATTCATAATAGAATAAGAAGTGGTTTTACCGCGATGGCTGTAAAGGTTGTAATGAACCTGAAATGTGTTTTTTAAGTAGTCTATTATACAGTATAGCGTATTGATTAATAAAATTATTAGTTGCTGGAGAACCCAACGACCCTAGCGTCTTGTTTGTATTAGATTATTTGCGAGTCCCTTATATTAGTTGTTTCTGGACATACTGAGGAGGGTATATTACCTGGGAAGTCCCACACTTCAACAGTTCTTCAAAATACACTTGAATTACATGAGTCTTTACGCCATCAGGAACGAGCATCTGTAGTACCAAAACAAAAGAAGTTTATAATAGGTAAAAGTCTAAGACTCATGAGAGACACAAAATGCTTGAAGTATCGTTTTTAAATACTAAACTAGTTGTCCAATAACATTAATGTAACATGAAGATATCCCATATATAATTTTGTTTGTAATGAAACATCAATACAAAATAAACCATCATATCGCTTTCAGTATTTCGATAGCTCGTTTTGGTCCGGAGGTATTTATACTGTAGTAGCTTTTCACAATGTGCAATTTAACTGCTTTGCGATTTCATACTGTATGGTCACTGGTAACAGAAATAATTAACTAATTTTAAAAAATACAGCCCGAGGTCAACAATTCAGGAACGAGAAAAAATATCCTCAAACAGAAAATTTCATTTTTTCCACGATGATGGCACTTAAAATAGACAGTGCGACTGGGAATTAGGACATCACTAAATCTGGGTTTGAGTAACACACACTCATCTAATACCGCGGTAACAACATGCAAAAATGGCGAATTTGCTTAAAGTTTGTAACTCGCTTTTCTAGTACTACTGAGTGTCTATATTAACCAGTGACATACTATGCATGTATTTGAATGTTTTAAAATTCAATGTACACTTACAGATTCATTAGAGGTAGACAATGGTCCATTTTCTAACATTTTATTGAACGACTCCACAACCCTGGCAGAAAATTCAAGATTTATATAATGCATGTATATCTTACTTAGGAAACGTCAACGGAAATGTATTCAAATAAGACAGGTCGATTGCATGACTATTGCATTTGCATAATATTAATTACAAAGTGGTACACAAACAACAATAGAGTATTCCCGGATTCCTTGTTTTACAGATAGCGAAAACTATATATCGTATGTTTGATTATATATAAGCAACTATATCCATGTTATCAACGTACAGGTAAGTGAAAGTTTGTAAATACTGAAAATTTGAGGTCTTTGATTAGTCTGAAAACTGTTGCATTATTATATAGTAAGTTCTTGTTACTCAAACTTATTCCATTTCTGGTGTTAAAAACTGTTCCCAGCTAGATATTTAAAATGACTCAAAAGATTGAGTAAGATGTTATCAGGATCAGTATATATATATATATATATATATATATATATATATATATATATATATATATATATATATATATATATATATATATATATATATATATATATATTATATATATAGTTTTTCGTTTTACCTCAAAAAACCACAACAGTCTGTTTGATTCCTGATGATTCCTATACGGATGAAACAGACTGTTGTGGTTTTTTTGAGGTAAAACGAAAAACTATATTACGCTCTATCTATATGGTATTGAGCACTGTTTGTGTTTCGTAAACCAAAATCTTAAGCTATATATATATATATATATATATATATATATATATATATATATATGATTTGGT
>CACRXK020008888.1:8505-20068 GCA_902702795.2 Paramuricea clavata | reverse complement strand
TATATATATATATATATATATATATATATATATATATATATATATATATATATATATATATATATATATATATATATATGCATGTTTAATACTAAAAAATCCAATCAATTTTCTTAATATTTATATAACACCGTAATTTTGGATACTGCCACCAACTTGTGTCGCCAATTTTTAGTCTGCAACCTTGGATAAAAAAGCCCAAAGCGGCGATCGAGAGTTTAATATAGTGCACATAACAGCTGACGATAGGATTGAAAAAAACATCTTCCCACTATCTAATCCCCAGTTTGCAGTCTAATTATGGCCGGGCAATTGTAATAAAAACTAGAAAGCTTAACATATGAAATCACAAGGCATAACTAGTAATATATATTTTATATATTTAAGGTAGATTTTCCTGTATGAAAATCTTAGTTGATATTAAATTTTTTATCTTGACTAATTTATGTCGATCGAATATATGTTGCCAGCTGTAGCCTACTAAAGTCGTGCATGTATATATATATAGGCTATATTGCGTTTAAAAAAGTCTGCCAGTTCTGTCTTGACCTGCCCACCATTATCTCTTTGTACATGCGGACAGGAACGGACTCATGCACACTTTTTGAATACAAAATCTTTAAATCTTTAAATTATGCCTCTCCTCAATCGCTACTCCCTTTCGACTTTAGTCACTGAATGACAGCTCAATATATTGTAAGCCAAATTTTCAACATTTATTAATTCGGTTTATATTTTCAATATGTCGCTTCCAAAACTGTCAGCCTGCTCTATTACTCAGACTATGTTTCAGTATTGCATATAAAATGATGTAATAGCTTTCAATTGCTATATTGTGTTGAAAATTTTCCAAAGCCACAAGCAGACATGTGCGACCACATAGATAACACTCGAGGTTTGTTTGATTTGTGAAGAATATTTTTGTACTTACCTTTCGGCCATTGTTTTAGAGTATCTTTTTGACTTCCTTGTTGGACTCGACTTCCTCCTTTATATTTGTATTTGTCGTCGACGTACGCTGCATGCAGTCAATACAATGAAGAGTGTACGTGTGAATGCGCCCAGTGTGAATGTACTATGTATTCAGAGTTGGGATACACACTGCCAATGTAATTAATACGTAATGTCGGCTATAGTTGCCACCAAATGTGTGGCTAGTGCAAAAATTAAAAGAAAGAAAAACAATTGTCCGTGCGTGGGATGTTCGCGGCGAATTGTCATGTGAATTGCTTTATGCATATACAGGCCCGAGAATCGACTTCATTATATTAAATATTAAAAACAAGGCCTTCATTTGATCAATAAATAATACTAGGCAAAGCCGGCGATTACTAAAATACATAGAAACAGATTCTTTCAATTCGTTCAGTTCAAGATCGATGGAAAGAGTAAATAAGTGAGAGATGAAAATGGGGAACGAGGAAATAATTACTCAACCTAAATTGAATTCTGCACTCCATGCATAAATTATTAAGGGTTCGCAAACGACACTCGCATATGACAACCGCGCGTGATTAAGAGTGAGAACCTCGAGATGAAAAATTAAAAATTAAAGTGGTTGGCTGGGTTTAATTTTGTGAAAACCTACTTTCTAACACATATTCTTGCTAAGCCAATCTCTAGATAATATTATAACAAGATATTAACAAACTATGCACTGAGAAAATCTAATATTGAAATATATTACTATAGAATTTTCTTATAGCAGGTGTTATCTTGAAGCCGAAATTTTATAAATAAGCACATGGGCTATATACATTGAGCTCACTGCTAGAATTCATTTGTGATTTAATTGTTTGAAAAATTCTCATCGAATTAACACGAAAAAAATTAACGAAAACATCAGTTTAGGTGAAAGGGACATATCCCCCTTCCGCTCTTTCATTGGTTTATTCACAAATGTATTATATGTTTATTGCAAATTCCTAAATTGTGTTTTTGAACGAAACGTGTACGAAAAATGTTTAAATTTTTAACAAATCCACTGTTGGATATGTCTTCGATTGCTCCAACCAAACACAAGCCCGAGAGGGCTCCGAGATTCCAAATTCCAAGCTATACCTATGTCTATGATTAGACCAGTTCTGTATGTATTAAGCGCCCTATCACCCCTATATATGTACTATATATATATATATAAACCCAAACTAGTTTCTATATATATATAAGCCAATGATTCGTTTTATATAAGTAAAAAATTAAAAGAAAATATTTTAAGAATGGTCTTGGAATATAGTACAAGGCCAAGGGTTTGAGGGCCTTTTGAGCGAAACCATGGTATATAATCAGTGAGGAATGAGATCAAAATAATATGGTCAGTGGTGTATATTTTAGATTCATTTAAACTGAACTTTAATTAAACCTTTGTTAATTGGAGGAAGACAAAATATAATTAAATCTGGATGTCGTACAATCGCTATCGATCGTATAGGTATATCATTGAATCACTAACCATCATCCGCCCCCTATAAGCGTGGAGTTGCAAACGAGTCAGTATTTTTCTCAGTCATGACATGTGAACATATACTGGTCATAATATATAGAGTGTAGGCTATAATTATTTTATATAGCTGAATGCTGTCATAGTTGCAACTCATAGTTAGAGGCATATATGATCTATCACACATAGGTTCTAATACTCTCGATTGTTGAATCAAAACTAATGAGAAAAGACATCTGTTTAAAAACACCCATATTCATTCAAACGTGCTAATTGCGTCAACATTTAAAATATTGATTGTCCAACATAGGAGAAGGAATTAATTTGCGCACGCCTACGTTGCAATTTTATATTCATGTTTAGGCAAGTGTTTAGTTTTAGTGTCTTAGTCAGTGTAATGGTTAGGATTGTACTGTACAACAATATTGGAATTTATAACGACTGCCATCTTTGAAATTGAAGACTGACAATCTTTAAATGATATATCCTTGAGGTACGTTGAGTTATCCAACAAACCGGCTCAATTCCTAGCATAACATTTTCAGTCAAGACAGCATGATTTTTGAATTCCAAGTTCAACGAAGATTTGTAATGCAAGTGATGTTACATTTTGATTGGTTCGGCAACGCGTTACGTTACGAATCGTTGTTTTGAAATACTTCCCTTATATTAATTACACACTTTGACAGACTTAAAATTGTTACAATCAGTTCCTCCAGGAGCAAATCACTCCTAAAATGTGTACAAGATAATAAAATCATGTGATTTGTTTTTATTATTTTTGTGATTTTTCTGAAAGTGTACGTGATTTAAATCAGCGGTTTCCCCCGCAGTTCCTCTCATAAATCGTAAATAGATCTTGTGATTAGTATATATGTAATAGGATGCATGGTTTCGAGTGCAATTTGGATAAAACATGCACGAGTGAGTTTTTCAAAGAGCATCAAAAACCACGAGTCTGAAGGACGAGTGCTATTTGAATCTTTGAAAAACTCACGAGCACTTGTTTTATCCAAATTTCACGAAAAACCATCCTATTATACATATTAATAATATACATAAAAAATGTTCGAGACAATTGTAGTTTTAACTTAATACGTTTATAGTGAACCGTCCATTGGCAACCGGCCTGGCTTTGTTTAATATTAATTATATTTATCACTCATTGCTAACAACCACATCAGGGAGACTCAGTATTCAGAGGCTGTAAAGGCCGTGACAAAATGCGCAAACTAAATAAATTGTTCTAATCTGTTCGATAATTAACACAAAACATGCCACTTAGCTATCGGCTTGTTCGCTGTTATGGCCGCTTCCCAATGTTCTAAACAGGAGCCAGTAGATTGCTTCCCTAACTCTAGCTTATGCAAGGGCACTGCTAGATGTCGGGGATTTCCACCTTGATTCAGAAAGCAAGTTGCGATGGTCAGAACTATTCTAACATTTTCTAGATCCTTTCCCGACACATGGAATTCCATCTTTTGATTGTAAACTGGATTTAGTTCTTCCTTCATGACAAATGTTTTCTTCTTTAGTTTCATCTTTTTTCCTATCCACACATCAACTCTCACGTACGGATCTGCAAGATGAAAATCTCTTCAGTTTTATCTATGGATGGATAGAGATGCACCCCCTGGAAAATAATACAAGGAGAACTTCGACGACGTTTCGAGCGAAGGTCCTCCGTCGGAAGTTCAGGGCTACTAGAGACCTTATGATTTTAGGACGGCAACGCGACGGCAACGGCTACCAATACAATAGATCATTCAAAATAATTGAGTAATTACAATAAATGAATAATTTAGACATTGTCCTCGCTCTGTTTACAAAGCTAAATCACTTATTTTCACGTCTTGATACAACGGTTGCATTCCAAGCCACAACAAGTGCAACTTCAAACTGGGTTTACCAGAACTCTTCCCAACCATAAAACCCATGTCCTCAACTTCTAAGACTGTATTAAATTCATACGATTGATAATATACGACGAGCTATCTTTACTACCATTTATTTGAAGGAGTTTGTTTTGGCGTCGCCGTCGCGTTGTCGTCCTAAAATCGTAAGGTCTTTACTAACTTCGCGACGAAGGGCTTCGCTTGAAACGTCGAAGTTCTTCTCGTATTGTTCAGGTAGTTGTATACCTATCCATCCGAAGCTTTCTTATTATTGCCACGACCTACACAGACCGTTCAGTTTTACATAAGAAGTTTTTCCAATGTTGTGAATTAGTAGAGTACCTGTATATGAGTTTGTATGTATTTCATTTAGACATAACATATTCATCACATATTGACCATGGCGGACAACATGGCATATGTGCCAAAACCCGAATCCGAGACGTCCCAAAATGACCACACCCAGAAACAGCGCTTGCGACATAGCCCTATCTACTAAATCATTGAAGCTACACATTTTTGAAGTTTTAATAGTGTTCAGAATGATTGCTTTTAGGGGTGGTCAATAGGGAGTGAAAAATGTCTAGGTCTAATATTATACAAGCTAGAAAATGATCCTACACCATCACTTGTTAAATGCTAATTATACATCATATAACTTCACACTCCGTGCAAAAACTACATTTCATTTTTTCCTAATTATTTTTTACTAGGAGCATACTTCATCCTTATCTAAATATAATTTTAATATATTGCATTAAGGATGATGTTATTTTGTTAAGATACATTGTGGTTTACAACCCCCGCCATTATACGATTAATTTCGGCCATGTTTTAATTTGCCCTTTTCTTTGTCCTTTATCGTCGACGCTCGCAGCTATCATCCATACCTAATTTTAGTGTGCAGTGATAACCAATTTGTGCAGTAATAAAACTAACTATGTGCATTGATAAATTGTAAAATGTGCAGTGATAAAATTTGCTGTGATAAGTTATTAATTAAAAGAAAATGGGGCAATGAGCAGAAAAACTGAACTAAAAATTCGTCTTGACACTTGACAGTATTAATCAAAACATTTTGAATGAGAGTAATTTGAAAAATATCGAACGTCCGCACTAATATTATACTCTTTAATTAAGGTTCATCAAATGAATAAATTCTCTCGCCAGAAATTTCTTTATGAGCTTGGAAGATGGAGTGAATGATACGTAACATTTTGTAATGTTCCAGCACATTGCGGGAAATGCCCTTTGAGAAAGCCTAGTTTAGAAACTGATTTTCTGTGGGTATACGCCCCTGGAACTCATCCTGAGGTTCGTCACGCCTAAGCCATCTTTCATTTGCCAAAGCGAAAATATTTCTTTTCTACAAGCATGTGATTATGAAACTATGATGTCATAGATAATCGTAACTGCAGGGGTGAATCTCTAACTCAAGGCCGCCCAGAGTTGTGGAGGGGCAATTTACCCTGGGGCCCCAGTTAAAGGGGTCACATAAAGAATTACAGTGAAATATACATAAATATAACTGTCATTTCTAGACTTCCAGAGCTTTCAAAATTTTCCCGGGGCGAATGCCCCCCGGATCCCTCTAGTCATAGTGTTAGAAGATGGAATCACAAGCGGCCCCTGGTCAAATTTTGCCCTAGGCCTCCAAATTAATTTACCTAGGCGACCCTGGGTGCTGTGCAGTGTATGTTGGTTTTGGCATTTTTGAATATCAATTGTAGTCTATTTTGTGGTTACATGTGTACCTCCAATGATTTAGTAGATAGGGCTATGTCGCAAGCGCCGTTTCTGGGTGTTTTTGGGACGTTCGGGTTTGGGTACATATGCCATGTTGTCCGCCATGGTCAATATGCCCTAAAACAGTTGAGATTGTCCGTCCTAAATGAAATGCATATAAACTCATATACAGATCCTAGACTAAATACCACGGTTTACAACTGATGCTAATTTTAGTTGCAGACGTCGGATTCCTGAAGCATGTAGTAATCATGCAAAATTACACCGAAGATTTAGAAATACAGTGCCACCCCATTAATACGGCCAAGGTCGGGCGGCAAAAATTTGGCCGTGTTTAACAGGGTGGCCGTAACGGGGTATCTCAGAAAATGTATTGTCTCTAAAAATTAGTGGTTGCAATAAAGAAGTGACCATATTAACGGTGTGACCGTTAGATATTAACGGTGTGACCGAAGACGGAGTTCCACTGCATTATTAATATGATATGTTAATTATGGTAAAACATAGTATGGCATAATATGACAAGGAGTGGTAAGTTACTGTATGGTACACGAAATCACGAATGGGCAGGTATATAGCGTCATGGTATATTGTAGATTATAATAATAATAATAATAATAATAATAATAACAAACTTTATTTAAAGAAGGTGCAATTATACAAAAACCAGTTTAGCAACGCTAATCTTACACTGGGCCTTCTGTTCAACTGTTATCGTCTACTTATTACAAATTTACTATTAAAACTACACATTAAATTGGACATCAGTACAACAAGCACATATAAAAGTCGTACAAACAAATAACTTATATATAAGTATCTAAAAAGTATTTATAGGCTCTTATTTTAAAGTAGCTTAATGACGTTGATTGTCTTGTCGCACGTGGTAAACTGTTATATAATGTTGCACCACTGAATTTCAACGTTTTCTGCCTAATTGTTAGTTTCGTTCGCGGTATCCACAGTTCGTTGTTCTCTGAGCTTCTTGTAATTCGTTTTGTCACTGATGACTTTAAGACAAATAAGTCACTTATGTACTTGGGTACCCAGTTGTTTAATGATTTATATACCATTATTGCTGTTCGTAGCATTACTCTTTGCTGTATAGGCAGGACTCCAGCAGCTTTAAATAGTGGCCCAGAAGAGGTTAGCTTCGGTTTGTCGTAAATAATTCTCAGAGCTAACTTTTGGAGTTTATGTATGCGAATAATATGACATGATTGTCCCCAAACTGTACAGCAATAATCTACACGAGGTTGTAAGAAACACTTGTAGTAAATTACTCGGTGACCAATAGGCAAATATTCTTTGATCTGTCTCAGAAGATGAATTCCTTTAATTAGAGATTTTGCTACTTTGTCAATCTGCTGTTTCCAGGAAAGATGTTCATTCATAACAACCCCAAGTATTTTCTCATTGTTGGTATTCTTTAACTGGACACCGTTAAATTCTACTCGTAGAGTTGAATTTAATGTGGCTGCGCGCTGAGATGTTGTTATCATCATTGCCTTCGTTTTACCGTCATTTATTACCATGTTGTTGTTAGTACACCAAGCTTGAACGTTTGTCATATCCTCAGTTAATTTATTATTGAGTTCCTCAACTGTTCTAGCACTTGTATGGATTGTCGAATCATCAGCATACATGTCTGTGTTGGAATTGGCATATAATGGAAGATCATTGATAAACATTATAAACAATAAAGGTCCTAGAATACTTCCTTGGGGGACACCATACAGAGAAGATTTCTTATATGACAAAGTTCCTTTAAAGTGCACACATTGGTCTCTTTCTTGCAGGTAGATGCATTCAACTGATTGGATGACGACCTGATGACGACTCACTTTAAACTTGCTGAGCACGCGCAGTTGATCATTTTTCGCCCGGTCGCCTAAAAAAAGTGGGTACCATGATAACGTAATCTCTGTATGTCTCTACTCTGTGATGTTATTGACGAATGTTGCCAGTTGAGGATGTCGTCAGATGACGTGAACAGCACAATTTTTAAAATATCGTTTACTTAAAGCTGTACTGTTCGATTAATATGGGGGAATGTGTAAACGTACCTTTAGGCTACTATGGCAGAAAATATAAGTTATAGAGGTCGCGCGCTGAACTAAATTAATGTCAAATTGTCCAATATTTTGATATACTTAAAAAAACGCCATCTATATTTGCACTTTGTGAATTCAAATTGCGTTTTAAGCCATTTTTGTGCGCAAGCATTTTAATTAAAGTGGTTTTTAAAAACAATCCTTTCAAAATAATTTTAGTGGTAAAAATACTATAGCACGGATTCCAAACTGCCCATGCATGCATAACGTTTTGCGGACAAAATTTATAAAAAAGAGCTAGCTATGATTTAGAATTACATAACTCAACAATCAATTAACAATAACGACTGTCAGAGGTAAAATGTGGCAGGGTATCCGCAATAGCAAAGGTTAATTGCTGCGGTCCCATATATCACTATAGTATTAAGACAAACTGACAAAAGGGGAAAAAGATTAATTAGTGGCTAAAATGTTAACGTTAAATGAGATACTAACCCCCATATTAATTTGCCCTACCCCCTATTAATCTGCACCCCTTTAAATCTGCCCTACGGTCTTATTGGTGTGTAAGGCGTAGGTAGTACATCAGGGTTAATCTGTATCAATCCGTTGGTAGCTTTGAAGAAGAATATCGTCTCGCATGAAAAGTCTCATAAATTTAATTAATTTAAAATTCGTTTTAGATCACTCACCACACTTTCCTGGATTAGCGTTGATTTCGAAAACTGTTAAAATATTCGAAGTCTATTTTAGGTGTTAGTTGTTCCAAATAAGGAGACTCTGAAACGAATTCCTCCTGCACAAGGACTATTAGCTTTCAGTCAAAAAAATCAACAGCTTCTGGTGAAAGGTGAACAAGGGTGGAGCAAGATTGCCATGGAAAAGAAAGTATATCTGTTCTACAGTATTAACATTTAGTGTATTGTGTTCGCATAATTATGCTGAATTAAATTCATTTATACTTGCTGCATGGTATTCAAAATTAAATAGGAGTAAACTCTCTCTCTTTTATTAGGCATTTGCGGTTGAGGGAATACTAAACTTGAGGGCAGGCAATGAATAATTTAAATCTTAACGTGTATATACATGCACTAACATGAAAACTGAAAAGCGCTCTCAGGAATGTAGGAAGCAAGATGAGAATTGATCAGAAAGTTTAATTTTGGGTTTATTTAATTTCATTGTGTTTTAAGGCACAAAGTGAGCATAAGCTTATTCTGCGAGAACTGAATGCTAAACAAAAAGCATCTGCCAACCAGTTAAGTGGAAAGCAACAAGTACTTGAACAGAATCAACAGAATATGGAGAAGCAAATTAAGAGTAAATTAAAGAATTTGGAAAAGCAGATACAAGCATTGAATAAACAGTTAACAAAGAGTAAGACGTTTTTTATATTATTTCTGTGTTTTGTTATTTCTCACGTGAATTGACTGATTAGTGTAAAGGAAACTAAATAATATATACATGTATAATAATTAATACCACATGCACATAATTATATGTGTTGTAAAGTATTGTATTTCATTGTGTCTGAAGATGACTTTGAAATAAAGTCGAAAATTTACAGTCTCGAATCATATATTGTAATCTCAAGATGTCTTGTCTTTTCGGAATTTGTTTTTTACTTCAATTCTCGGCTGCATGGTCATGATGGTTTTTAGCTCACCAATTGTACCTTTCGTTTATTTTGATATTACCTCAAATTGTCTTTTTTAAGGTTAGAATGTTAGGGATTGTAAGGTGTTACAAATTTTTTAAGGTGTATATAAATGTGCGCTTTTCCATCTCGAATTATATTCTATTCTTATTAGCAGAAAAGTATCTGAAAAAGATGTTTCCGAGGTGCGCATCTCGCACATCCAGTTAACGCCCATAAAACGTCTCTACGTGACCAGTAAGTGTACAACATACTGATCTGATAAAGCTTATAATCACTCATTGTTTAGAGTTCATGGATTCACAAATTTTGCGTGGGAAAGCTAATTTTATCAGGCAACTGTCACAGTGGGTTCCTATTGCGACTTCTTGGTCACTATGTTACCGCGCAACTCGAAATGGCTGGAGTTCGTATACTTTCCATTCTAAGTGTGACTATAAAGGAGCGACTGTTACGATTATCCGAGTCGGTTCGTATATTTTTGGTGGATTTTCAGACGCGTCATGGGGAGGTAAGACCGCATTCACCAAATTGCATTACAGAAGCTGTGGATGTTATGTACCATTTTTGTTTGTGTATGCCCAGTGATATTTTTCGATTTCATGTAATCTGATTGGCTGCAGGAGCGGGCAGGTTCTTACGATATCTTGACCGTGGTCCGAAATTTTCAAACTCAAAAAACTACCCAAAAGTTAAAAAATCCACCCTATTGACAATAAAGGTAACAGAATACATGAAGTGACTTTAATGGACTTATAGGACCAAGCTTGAAATGTACTTTTCTCCGAACAAAATGTGAAAAAAAATATATAAAAGGAAAGTACGTTGAACGGCAGTTTAAGCATGATTCTATTTGTCATCTGAGCAACTGGAAAATTTATGTATTTCAGTAATTAATAAACTTAGATCGAAACCATTTCTAATAGCAACTTAGTATGGGCCACCAAGTTCGCCCGTTGAAAAGCTCAATCACTTTGAATCACTTCTTGGTAAAATTGATCCCGAAAATATTGAGTACTATCTATTAGTTAAATATAGATGAAGCGCTGTCAGGTAAAGGCATAATAAATGGAGTCGTTCTCTGACCAAAAATAATTTATTTTGACGAGCTTGAATAATTTATTTTGACAGTCTAGCGGCCGAAAGCTCGTCAAAATAAATTATTTTTGGTCAGAGAACGACTCCATTTATTACAATCTATTAAGTGACCTATACATGAATTGTGTAGCATGAGCTCCACCTTTGAATTTACAATATGAGTAAATTCTCAAACACGTTATGATAAATTATGTTTATCGTAATGATAAATTCGCGGCATCTAACCCCTAATACTAACCCTAACCCCAAACCCAACCATAATTGCACTAACCCCTAATTTAGCCCTTATCTAACTTTTCTAACTTTAAATTTTTGACAATCTAACTTTTTAAACTTTTTTAAAACCTTTTTAAAACTTTTTTAAACTGTTTTTGAAAATCTTGAAGATCTCCCGTTCCCAGCGCGGCCCTTATAGTGACATTAGATTAGTATAACAGAACGTCTTGTCTAATGCTTGTGCTTTTATATGATTAACTCTATTGATAAATTGATAATGTGCCACGAATTTATCATAATAATAAATTCGGGCGTATTTAAAGGTGATCTACAGTCCGATCTGCGCATGTGCACAAATGAGCCCACTTTTTATGATACAAACAGTTTAACTATGTTTTGAGTTCTTGAAAAGGCTGATTGTTGTTTCTTGATCATTTATTATACTCTAGAAGCTTGA
>CACRXK020008887.1:0-16885 GCA_902702795.2 Paramuricea clavata | reverse complement strand
ATTATCGATCTTCCGGCATGCACGAGCGTTTAAATGATTTCTTTGAATCTACGCGTGCATATATGCTTCTTCAGCGGCTGTTTTGCGAACAACCTGCCAAAAAGTTTAAAAATATCCATGTGGCTAAGAATATTTTAAAACAGGCCGTATAACAAAGTGCAGTCATGATATCAACTATGATATCAACGAAAATTACAAGCGAAGTTTCGATAATAGTGATTTTAGCAAATACGATTGCCAAACTTGATTGTCAACAATAAAATTTTTAGACTTTGGCGAGAATTTTCAATTGCTAAGAATTCCTGACAGGGCCTTTTCGACCTGGGAGAATGGGTGGGGGGGAGGGGACTAGAGTGAATCAGAAGTAACCCAAACATTTTCCGGACTTCTAGTCTGGATATACTCTTCAGCTTGTCTGTAAAGTATTGTAGCACACCACTCCATATCGCGACCGCGTATTCCATAACCAGTCTGCGTGACTGAAACTACGTATTTCAAACCGGTATTAATTTGATTTCATAGCATGTAAAACCCACTTTAGTCGTTAGATTTGCTTGACGACATTCCCGTAGGTAAAATAACCGTTTGTTTGCTTTCTTTGCATGCATGTAGTTTCTTCAATATGGGTGTTCCATTTAAGCATATTACTAATCCAAAGATCTAGCAGCTTCAAATGATGGTGGTTTCGGAATTGCATCGATCTTCAAAGCATTCCACATGTCTTTCGTCTTTTTCGCGTTAAGTTTCATCTAAGTGCCCAGTCGTTCCAGTTCCAAAAACAAATCAGAGACCGTTCATTATTTATACCTGGGGTTGGTACCGAAGAGAAACGAAAAACAGTATAAACTTTTATTTATAGTGGTACCCAACCTCAACATTTATCAAAATTATTTCTTATCCAACCCATGTTTTACTGTATTTCGTAACAATTAAACACACAAGATCATGGTGACAGGAATCAAGTTGCCTAAATTCTAAAATTTCACTCACACACACTGAGTGTGCCGAAGGAACCACGTTCCTGCTGATCAATGATACAGTCCTTCCTCAATCACTGATGGTCTATTTTGGTACAGAATATATTGTACACATTTTTCTTTATGTTTACCAATCCATAGTAATTATGGTTTTATTTTATGGCTGACAGACTTGATTACCCAACTCATTTCTCTTCGGTAGCAACTCCGGGTATAAATAATGAACGGTCTCTAATTGGCAGCGGCCAAACCTGATAAATTTCCTGAAGCATCATAATACTTGACGTAATACTTGACTTGGAACGTAATACTTGACTTGGCAAATGCATCTGTAAGTCCAATGTGCATATGCAAAAAATTTTAGAGGATTTATCGATTTTATTCCTCTTCTTTTTTCTTTTACAATATTCTAATATATTTATCAATTTATTTATCAATCTAACTTCATATCAACAATTACTGACAGTTATATTCTTACTTAGTTGCTGCTTACATGTTTCCAGTTTGGTGAGAAGGAAGACGAGGAGATCAAAATATATTGAAATAAGTCGCCGGGCTAAAACGAAAGTTCAAACGACGGTTAAAGGAACTAAACCGTCGGCGAGGAATCACGACAATTACTTGTTCAATATACTTCTGCAGCTGCTTAAAAGAGCCTTTACACCATAATTTATATATTATCAATCTTCCAATGGCTGTTTTATTTAGGATTTTTGCGTCAATTTTCATAATAACAAAAATAGCACAAGGTGAATGCTCGATTAGCCAAGCTTTCTTGCGCATAAATAAGGAAAAATATTTGGCAAATCAAGTCATCGAAATAAAACAAGCAAAGACCGAGTTAGAGTGTCTTATGCACTGCCTTGGAGAAAGATCGTGTGCGTCAGTAAATTATAAAACGTCTGGAATCAATAAAGGTCTATGCGAGCTGAACAGTAAGACACTACAAGAAGCATCAGATGCTGATGGAAGTATACATAACCCTGAGTTCAACCATATTTATATAGACAAAAAGGTAAAAAGAATATACGAATAATATAAGATTAGAAGACAAACTTGCATGAATTACATCAAACTTGCATGAATTACTTCACTTCGTAACGGGGCCAGAGTGCTTATATATATATATATATATATATATATATATATATATATATATATATATATATATATATATATATATATAAAAAGACATAAAAAATATATATACTGTATATATATATATATATATATATATATATATATATATATATATATATATATATATATATATATATATATATATATATATATATGTAATATATATATATATATATATATATATATATATATTTTATAATTATACGTCATTTTGTTGATAAATACGACAAGCGCCTTGTAAAGCTCATTGTATTTATTTATTTATTTATTTATTGTGCTTCGCTTCCAAACATTATACAATAATGGCATTAAAGAAGCTGGGACACCACAACAGCTTACTCACTAGCTTCCCAAAAAACTTCATTTATATAAAACTTCAAGTTAGAAATAAATTTTATTAAATTTCAAACAAATACATAAATACGTTTCGGGGCACAGCCCCTTCGTCCCGAAACGTATTTATGTATTTATTTAAAATTTAATAAAATTTATTTCTAACTTGAAGTTTTATATAAATGAAGTTTTTTGGGAAGCTAGTGAGTAAGCTGTTGTGGTGTCCCAGCTTCTTTAATTTTAGCGCCAGATGTACCAGAGAACGTTAAAGTACATACTATGGGCATATTAGGCTTTCGCAAATTTCGCGCGCATCTGACTTTAGTGAACTTTTCTAACTGTGAACTTTTTTCTGATACACCCTGCATATTGAGAAAGCTCAATAGACGGCATGGTCGGATTGTGAGGGGAGGTGCGCATCGTCTTGCAACTCCGCTGAAAAATCGTGAATGTTCCCTTGGGAAAGGTAATTAAAACGATAGATCAAAGTTTGTCATTTTTTATGTGTTACTTAGTGGATTTTTTAATTTGTGAAAAAGTTTTAATGAAAACAGCAATAACCATTCATCTATGAATACATAAGTATACAATTTTGATACAATATTTCAAAAGAAACTTTGAAGTAATGGGAAATAATGAAGACCAACATTGAAGAGTTGTACGTATAGAGTTATATTTCAGAAATACATTGATGCATATGTGCAGTACATGCGTAACGCAGCATATTTCCCGCGCAGGTGGGGAGGAGGACGTTATACACCCTAATTTTCCATAGATAGAGACCTTGAGCTAAACCGTTGCATCTTCTCTAAAGCTGTTCCACATCCTGCACCATGTCCACCATAATGCACGCCGGGAACGATATAGAGTGCATAAAAGAGAGCTTACTTGAGTGGGGGAACCTTATTGGATTTACAGTAAATATTTTTAAAGTTTGAAAAATTTTCCATTTTAGGAACCCTCACCACCCGTCTCCTTACCACCAATCTCCTGCAAAGATATTCTGACAAAATCAGCAGGGGCTACAAGCGGACTTTATGATGTCTCTGTTGACAACAAAATAGTGACAGTGTACTGTGAAATGATTCTTCATGGTGGAGGCTTCACCTTTATCCCCAAGTCGGCTGTCAAGAACGGAACTCTGTCCAACTTTGTATCACAACTTTTCACAAACCACTCTGAAGTTCTTCTGTACATTTTAAAGAAAGATGGTAGTCAGACCTACACCCACATCCAACAACTGAAAGAGAAATCGCAAACGCCTTTAGTAGTCCTGCAGAATACAAACTCAGGTTAGTTCGTGTAAATAGGATTACGACAGCTGCATTGCTAATGATGTTAGTTAATTTGTGCTGACGACCGATTTGAAAAGGAAAATGGGTTGCTAAATGCAAAAAGGGTAGTCCTTCGTGATAGTCGTTGTAATGAGGGTATATACGTTTGTGAGTGTCCATATTAAAAAATAGTACTAACAAACACTTTATTTGAGCAAAGCAAATTATATGTTTCCCAGTAGTTTAAATTCTGTCCATTTTTATCGTATAAAGATGGGTGTTTTTGAACTTGTAAGATGGTTGTTGCTAATTCAAAGAATAACATCTCCCAATAGTTTCCATTGTGCTCATTTTTGTGGTATAATATAAGGATTCTGGTGGGAATCGTTAAAAATTACCATGGAATTAGTGTTATGACAGTAATTATAGTGATGGAGATTGATGAGAATTATTGCGACTTTGGAATGATTGTAAATGAGATATTTGAAAGAAACTCTAAAAAGAATTGATTGCGTTTATTATAATAATTCTGGAAGTATACTATTTAAAGCACGCGTAGGAGTGTTTTATCAGATATAAAACGCGAGGCACAGCCGAGCGTTTTATATCTGATAAAACACGACTACAAGTGCTTTAAATGGCTTAAAAACGACCCATCTTCTGATGAGTACATTAGCGAAGTAATTTTTAAAATAAACTTTGTCTAAACCGAGAAAATCAAAGCTAAAGTTGTGTAAATTAACATGGTTTTTTATCAAATATAAAGATACGACACGCTTATAATTTTTCTTTGTGTTTTGCTCCTGAATTATTAATGAGTTTTTTAGTATAAATATTGTTGTGGAAGTAAATTTTATACGAATTTAGTGATGATATTGATAATAATGAACTGTTCATTCCTAGTTGGTGACGATAAAACGAGAGAGTGATTGTGGGACTGAGTAAACGATGACGTCAGGGATATTTAAAAAATTAATAGGAAAAAGAAAATCAATTATGCCAGTAGACGTGACCTGTTTGAAATCCGTGCACGATTTCACGAATATAACGAAGATAGTAAAGTTTTCTGCGTTTTTCTTCCATTTTGCTATATTTTGCGCATTCAAGTTTCTATATTGAGATTAAAAATGGTTTCCCGTCTTTTAAATCTGCCTGTGCCATTGCAAAGTATTCGAGGTAAACGTCTTTGTCTTTCTTTTAGTTTTTTGCTTTCGTAATGAAGAATTGGCGTCACAAAAAGTGCTGCAGGTTGATATAATTGAAATTTGTGACGCGTAGTTTCCGTCTAATGCTCGAAATGTTGCCTGAAAATGTTCAGCAATATTTAGATATTCCTTCGTAAAATGACAAGGTTGAATTATTACCTTTTTTGACCAAAATGCTCAGCAGTATGGTTGCTAAACGTGGACTTAGTTTGGATTTAGTGATTTCGTAATTTTCAGCAAGATTGAAACGCAATCAGCACGCTGAAAACATCATGTGCGTGATAAGTTCAATTCCTATCCAGTGTTTATAATATTTATGATAACACCATGGTGGTTGTCGTTGTAATGGCAGCAGAAGTGGTAATGTGTACGATAGTACTGTAGCTTGTGATAGGGAAAACGCGAATTTGGGATTATGTATCATTATTGTGTATTGGTAGATATTCCGATTCTCACAAGCTTCTCTACACAAAACATTAGGCTTAGTAATCTCATTTTCTTTATTAGGATCTGGAATACATTACGACAGCCCTACAAATTCGTTCATGTTAGATTATCTTTATCTGAGCACATCAATTTACACTAACGGATTCCTGTCCAACAATATGGAAGTGAAATACAATTTTAGCACTTTCCCCATCAGAAGTTACTTTGCATTCTTTCCAAACCATCGTGAACAGACGCCGAATACGTATCACGACAGTAATTACTACGAAAACCAAGGGGTTGCGGTAGATTGGAGGAAAACGGGAATGGTTTCAACAGAAAGAATACCCAGTAATTTCTTTTACCTAACAGAGGTGCATTACGGCGGAAGTGGTTGTTATACATCCAGTGATCGTTGGGTTGAGGCAAACGGAACAGCAATTGGACTGCGATAAATCGAACTCTCTTTTCAAGCTGTATTTATAATATAACATTTATAGCACGCGAGCGTCGATTGGTCGAATGGCGAGTTTCTATTAAATAACTGGAAACATCCCCTGTCGCAGCTTTTTTTAAAACGTAAATAAATCAATTTTATGCTTGATTCATGCAGTTTTTCAAAAATTCTTGGACAATTATTACTAGCTGAAAGCCGAGAGTGCTTTACTTATGTAAAACGACCTCTGAAGAGATTGAAATTTGACACAAAAGTTACAGGACCACCGTTGCTGTGGCAACAATGATGCTTCATACAATGTGGCGGATATTTTGACTCGAAAACAACATCGCTAACCCGCAAATGTATTTAAAAAAATAATTTCCCTCGGTACGTACAATGGACGACTTGCGCTTTAGACTAAATTTTAATCTAAGTAAGAACAACAAAATCTATCACCACAGCTAGAAAGAGCGTCTTGGAATTAGTAATATTACAAAGTCTGGTTGCGAAATGTTGTAAAATACGGAAAATATAGCCCTTCAAAGTTGGCAAATTTGTATTCTTTTGTATTTCGTGCGTGAATTGGTAACTAAATTAGTTACCAATTTCCGCACGTAACAGAAATGTTTACAAATTTGCCAACTTCGCAGGGCTCTATTTTTCGTATTTTACAACATTTCGAAACCAAACTTTGCAGTTTTTCTAATTTTGATAACTTCTTTTCAAAAATATCCTTTGTTATTCCCAGATTAAAAATTTTTCTAAAGCGCAAGTCGTCCATTATCTTGACAATTTTAAAAAATTGTCAAGCCAAAAAAATTATTATGACTAATGATTTATGCAATTTGAAAAATTTTGGCAGGACGATTTTTTTAAAATTGTCAAAAGAGTTAAGGAGGCTCAGTCAATATAGTTTTTTTAAAAAATGCAAAATTCAGATTTTTAGACTATTATTACTTGTTCATAAACAAAACGTTCCTCAGTTATATAAAACAACATCTTAAGAGTTTAAATTTTTTCACAAAAGTTGCGCAACGGCCGTTGCTATGGCAACAATAATGTTTGATAATGGTGGATATTTTGGCTGTATTGAGTCACCTTAAGTCTACAAAGAGAAATCATTTAATGAAATAATATTTGGCGATCGATTATCGATGTCATTTACGAGTTAAATTATTTTAAAGTCAAAATACCAGCCATGTATAGAAACAAGAAAAATGTTTTCTATTTTTTAAATAGAAAACATTTTGAAACAAATATCACCGAACACATTTCGTTAGTCGACAGGGAACATTTATACAAATCAGGCCACAGGAAGCCCAGGCTCTGCTTCCAGTTGCACCAGCTAGAATTTCAAATCATTCGGCCAATGAGAACCTTGCAACCAAGGTTTGGCGGAAATTGACGCCCAATAGTTACGAAGGTCGTAAAAAGTTTTTATGCCATTTTCCCCAATAAAGTATTATGTATGTATGTATGTATGCATTTCAGTTTCGTCAAACGGATTGTAGCGTTAATCAAGTTTTCAGTTCATAAAATTATCATTCCGGACACTCCTTATTTGAAGGAAGGTTAGGAATGGCGCGGGCAAAGGCTGGATGCGGGCTACTGCAATCAGAGCCTGGGGCCAATTCCTATATGATCAGCGTAGAAAATTGTTGAAGGAAAGTTGAGATGGTTAGAAAATAATATTAGAATTGTTGTAAAAAAGATAAATAGTCCAGGCTATGCAAGTATACTATGTAATATATATAATAAGTATAAGTGCATGTAATATATAACTTGATGTAATCGGTAACTGAAAGCGAACTGATTAATGTATGTATGTGTTGTCAGCATCGAATCAGAACACGAGGACAAACTATGACCATACAGTGAAAAGCCGGTGCCATTGCCAGGTGAGGAGGATTACTCTCATATATACATATAAAAGGAATGGAAAGGCCTATTTGTACTACACAAATATCGCATGCGACCTGCTTACAACTTGAGTTGTACTGTATAAATCATGCCAACAACTCACCTATGGGACAACGTTGTAAGCAGGTTGCGTGCGATAGTTTTCGCAAAAATATTTACAAGTAGGCCTATTGAATAATAGAAGAGTAGAATAACATGCAGGCTAGAAAGTGCTGAACTTTAATGACGGGGCTCCATTCGCCCCAATAATTGCAGTGTTAACGTTCAGTCGTATAAAAATGACATAAAGGTAATTTCTTGAACACGACTTTGCCGCTTGGAGAGATACCCGATCGGAATAAATATGCCACAATATATATATATGTATATATATATATATATATATATATATATATATATATATATATATATATATATATATATATATATATATATATATATATATATATATATATATATATATGTTTGCTACTGTAGCGAACTACAATTTTCAAGTAGCCAGTAGTTTTTGACTACTTTTTTTCTTGAAACAGTAGTTGTAGTTATAGCGAACTACATTTTGCCTAACAGTAGCCAAGTAGTTGACTACTTTTCAAACGGCAAATCGCTATTCGTTACTTTTTAAAATTATTAGCAACTTGATAAATAGAATGTTATTAAGACACGGTTTGCTTAAAATCAATACTCAATTTGCATGAATAAAGTATGCCGTGCTGCAACTGTTCAAACTGTGCATGCAAGAGCATGTCGTCTTATTTACTCGCGTAAGTCGATTTCGTATAGGTTACATTACAGCCTGAGCTAGTTAGATGCTCGAAATACAATAAAATTAAAAAATTTTGCGTAGCAAAATATATAACGAAATATAGTTCGTTACATATATTGAGCAGTAGCTGTAGTCAGTAGCGAACTACCTTTGTTCAAAAGTAGCAGAGGTTGTAGCTGACTACATATTTTTGAAGTAGCTGTAGTTATAGCGAACTACAAAAATTTTGTAATCAACCCACCCTTGATGAATATACTTGTCTGTTGATTACATGCATGGTCCGTGTATAAGGTGTCGGACCCTTCGGTCGTACATATAGCAGCGTTATCTTATAATAGACCTTTCCCCCTTATGAGTGAAATTTTGATCAAGACTTGGCTGGACAAAAATTTCATCACAGCATGAAAGAACATCACAAAATTTTTGATATTCCGAAGTTTCGGTGCGAATTGTTGCAAAATGCGGATAATAAATGCTTGCGAAGTTTGCCGTTTTTCAGTCATTTTAGATTACAAACGGGAATTGATAATCAGTTTGATCATCTGGGGCCGTTTTATAAAAAAGTGATCAAAGTTAACTATAGTTAGTGGAAACGTCATCCAATAAGAGGCGCGTATTTGTATTTGAGAGTTAATCACTATTTAACTACAAAATAGCGATTAAAAAGTGATTAATAAGAGTTTTATACAACCGGCCACTGATTATCATTTTTCATTTGTAATGCAAAATAACAGAAAAACGGCAAACTTCGCAAGGCTATATTATCCGAATTTTACAACATTTCGCAACGAAACTTCGGAATATTACTAATTTTTTTATGCTCTTTCAAGCTGTGATGAAATTTGTGTCCATACTTGCTTATATCAAAATTTCACTCAAAAGGGAAAAGGTCTATTCTGGAGACACAATATAATTTCTTACATATCACAAAAAGTTGATGAATCTTCAAATTGTACATTACCGGAAATTATTAAAATAAACAAATACATAGCGGCATTGCAAAAAATATTAAACGCTTGAATTTAATATTAATAATATTAATGAAACGCCAACGGTTTCATTTGTGGCATGCTATACTCTTGCACAGCGATGTATATTGTATACTAGCTGCAAAAGGCAATTCTCGAAACTGATAAAACTTAATGTTTAGCAGTCAACATGTTCATGCATGAATAAGTGTTCCTGCTGGGATAATTCAGTATTCTACCGACTGCACGTTTATGGACATTTGTTGGCATTATTATATATACTACTAAAGTTTCGCCAAAGGCAACCAAGAGACGCGTTCTCTAAACCGAAATTACACCTGTTCATCGACAGAACATGGCAAAAGAAATTTGTAGCAAGCCTTGTAAGCACTGGAGTCTACGTTTTGGTCCTATCCTTCTGAGTTTTTGGTTCATGGTATTTTTAAATTTGCAATCGTTTGGAGAAGGGCTTAGCTTTTGCTACGACGGATCTAAAGAAGGTGGGTTCTGAGAAACTGAAACGGTTTATTATGCATGCAGGCTGCAAAAAATCCCAGCGTATTATGATTGAAAAACTTGGGTGGACCACCAGCAACTCAAAATTTTGAAAACAATCACTCAAATTTAACTATTTGCAAATTTACCTAATATTTTATAAAGTTTAAAGTTTACTCAATATTTTGAAAATTTATCTTGCTCAAAAAATGAATACGTATACTGCGTGTATTTGCACATAAATTGAAGTAATTTTACTAGCAATACCAGGCTTTAAAACAGCGTGTCTTTGTACACACTTTGTGTCCTTGTAAAAGGCGAATGTGCCCCTGTAAATTAAGAAGTGCGTACTTGAAAATATATTAAACTGAAAATATATTAATGTAATCCGCGCAAAATGGCCGAAGATTTTGAAAATTCTGTTCTCATGCAGAACTCTCGAAATGCCATTTCAGAGACTCCCTTAAAAGATCGCGTCTTCGACGCTAAACTTGTGGCTTCGCCACTCGTTCTCGTAAGTCTGCTCATTTATACCAAAAATACACCTCTGAAGTGTGTCTTTGTAAAAATTTCATATTTTAATGCCTGGGCAATACCTAGATGCATGCAGTCACTATAATGCACGTTTTCTATTGCAAGTTTTCAACAAAATTAATGTTCTATGACAAGTTTTTGGTTTTCTGACCGCCACGAAAATTATTAGATAGATTTACAAAACACGCCGGACGCGTCGTATAGTTAAGACGACGTAAAACTATAAATGACACTGATACATATATAGGCTATGCATCTCGCGTTCACTAATTCCGGGCTTTAATCTGAATTGTTTGTCTTTTTCGAAACCAATTTTTGTTTTCTTGTCGCCTGCTTATTCATGTATATTGTTTTCAATCAGTGCAAGAAAAAGCTACAGTAATACTTGCCAAGTATTTCCTGACCTTTATGTATGAACATTCACTATATAAGTTTTGTTTTTGCAAAGCCGAATATATTTCCGACGTACTTTCAACAAGTGAACTTTATCGCATACTCGTATCATTTTGAATAAATACAAAACTAAAAGCTGTAGGTATTATTTACGAGCTAAATAGTTTAACTTGATATAGCCGCTTCAATCCAGATTGTCAACTGTTCAAACTAAATATTCCATTAGTGCTTATATTGGTAAACTTAAACGCTATTACGATGGAAAAGGGTTCGCGATCTTGAATTCTCCTATTTTTTGCACTGTTGTGACAGAACAACTAAAATTAAGTTGACTTTTTAATTATTGCTTTAAATGCTTTTCTTCTTCGATTTCTATATCTTAATTTCCTTGTTTTCCTGATCTTAAACATCTGTTATTATGCTTGTGATGTTACACTGAGTGTATATATCCACAGCGGGACGGCTTGAAAAATATGTCTGGCCACGGTGGGAATCAAACCTACGACCCTTGGAATACAGTACTATATAGCCCATCTTATTCACTCGAGTACATTATACCAACACAGCAAATATCTGTTATTATCGCAAACTTCAGTTCAGTTTGCCGGAAAATGTTTGTTTGGTTGAAGAATACTAGCGCGATAATGCTCGCAGTTTTGTTATAATATGATGCGTGATGTTCATGATAAATAGTCTTATATTTTTTTCAAAAGAAGCATAAATCTGTGACGTTCTAGAGATGGACGTGAAAATTGCATTTTCCCATCGTAGATCGTCTAAGCTATAGACGACGTCGCAAACTATGCAGATGCTGACGACATGCAGTTCGCGCCAAATAACGGCGTCTTAGACGTCGCGTCGTGTTTTCAAATCTGTCTATAATATAAAATCCTCAAATTACTTTGCCATGCACTTTGTTTGACAAAGTTGCCAACCTATAAAACTTGTCATATGTAAACGACTTAAATAAAGTTAATTACTTTAGCCAACGTGTAATTGTAATATATTTTCAGTATTATTTCACTGGTATAGTTTCAGGAATTGTTCTCTCTTCTGTTGTCACACTCGTTGCTCATCTATTTGCGATAATAACCTATATACAAATGCATTTGGGTCATGCTTACCGCAAATTAACAGCCCATGTGTTGGCGATATATATATATATATATATATATATATATATATATATATATATATATATATATATATATATATATATATATATACATGGACACCTGCTCGGGCTAAACTTAGCATCCTTTAATTTAATATATTTTGCGTGAGTTCCATTTTATTTAGCTATTTCATTAAAACAAGATAAAAAAAATCAGTTTTGACAATGCTTTTGTTTTATGCAATCAATGCTTCAATACACGAATCGAGAAATTCGATTGCACATTCAAATGACGCGCATTTTTCAAGTTACATATAGCAAAATAAACTTTTGGCAAATAAGACTAAATAAATTTAAACGCTTCACGACTTGATTCGTGAAGAATTTGAAAGACTTGACAATCTCATATTTTTATCTCATAAATATTCTGGCCCCAAGATTGGCTCATTGCAATTGAATTCAAAACGAAGAGAACGCGATACTCAGTACACTGTCAGACTGTATCCTCATTGTAGTGGTTCATTCAGTTACAGCAAAAAGACCAGTGCCGAAAATTCAAGAATTTAAAAATTTTGCCTAATTTTAATCAAATCGCAAAATTGCAAGATCACTATACAACTCTTCCAAAAAATAGTCTATACCACTAAAAAGGCCAAACTATCAAACACAGAAAAGTTCAGTTGGCAGCTTATAACAAAAATGCCATACTTTCAGGTGAAGGCCATGCAGTAGTTGATAAGATTAACACAGACTATAACAAGCCCCATGCATTAGCAGAAGTCAATGCTTTCAAGAACCATATATTATATAGTCAATTGCAATCAATCACTTGACATTTACAAGGCACAGATATGAGGGCCATGCATGTTAGATCAAAAGACGTTCTAAATGCAATAGCAGCTAATGAGATTCTTTCGTGAAAGATCTTCCAACAAGAGCATCATGTTATACGTCTAATGCAACCCAAGTAGGAATAGATTTCTTTCTTTGTATATTAATGCCCTAGACCAAAATTACAAAGATAGCCAACTATGGGTAAATTGTATTTTCAAAATCAGTAACATTCTTTCTACTACTTATTCTACTGTTAAAAAGGTTATCGTTTGGATACCGAGTCTAGGCTAATCAAACATGTTCACGCAGAGTCAGCAGGGGATTGCATCATGCAATGTATGCTTCAAGATAAATCATGCAGATCAGCTAACTTCAGAAAAACCTCTGGAGAACAAGAAAATTGTGAATTACTCAGAACTGTTTATTCAGAAGAACAGCCAGTGAATTTAAAGAAAAATGAAAATTTTGATTACTACATACTACTTCAACCCGATAGAGTAAGTACTGTCAGAATATGTTTTTATGCGCAAAGTGTATCGAAAACTCGACCAATTTTCAACCATCTTTGAAAATAAAATTATTTGAACGAATGTTTTTCTTTATTGTTTGTATTTTCTAACTATGTATTTATGTAAGTAGCGTAGGCTAATCATGGCGTATAAATAAGAGTGTATGACTCCATTTTGTTTACACGATCTATTTCCAGCAGTTAGGCCTCTAGAAAATTTGGCCTTCCCATGAGACACGACGATGGGGAAGAGGCTACTCTGGTATCTTACAGGGGAGGTAGAAATTAAGCAGTTGAGCAGCTTAAAGTAAAATATTCTTCAATGAACTTGTTCAATTATACCTTTTTCAGAAACCTGAAGATGCTGTTTCATTAAGCACCCCTCGTCAGATAACAAAAAAAGTTTCCACAAGTATGTCTTAGTTAATAGTTTAAATAAAAAGCCTACATTACGCTGATATTAACCGTCCGAAACGACATTAGAGTTGTATTTGCACTATCAAGAGCGCATGAGTTAGTTTTTAAGGAGTTTGTGTATGTGGATTTATCTAAGGTACGTTTATTTCAAAACAATATTATTTCTATTTCAGCAACGACAACTCAAACAAATGGTTCAACAACTCAGTCTCAGACAAAAAGTAAGTTCACATTGAGTAATTTTCAAAATGTCAGCACTAAAAATTGACGAGAGAATTATATATAGCTACTAAAACTACTCAAAAATAATTCACGAAGAAAATTTTAAAAAAATGAATGTTTAATCAATGTTTGTCTTGATTTACATAAACTTCAGCGTTGATTTTCTTGGCATAGACAATGTTTATTTTTAAAATTACTTGGCCTATAAACTCATAAGTTGGGTCGTTTAAGCAATCAAAGCACCTTTTGGTGAGTGAAATAGTAAATGCATGCTTTCAATTTAAACTATTATGCTTAAAAAGCCTACATTATGCTGCTACAGCCATTCAACAACGAATAAACAATATCTGTCTGAATAGATATGAAACTCGAAAATCAAATTGTAACTTTGCTTGAAATGTTTCTCTTATAGTATTTGAACTTTCAAGAATCAAGAGCGCAAGCTTTAGTTTTTAAGGAGTTGTGTATGTTGCAGTGCCAAAGACACATCGCTTCCATTTAGTTAAATTTGTTAATCCAAAATCTTCGATATCGATCTTGAGCTTAATTTTTAATGACATAAACAGATAAAACAACAGTCGCCGCCTAATATTACGCAATTTTGTTGCATGACTTAGGCCTACCAAGCAACTGTGCTTATTTATTAAACTTGTTGTGTTTCTTGGTTAAGCCTGGTTCCCTTACATAAATTGCACATAATTTCACATATGTGAAATTTCACATGTGAATTTGGAACATGTGATTTTTCACATGTGAAATCCCACATGTGAAGTTATGTGAAACACATGTGGAATTATGTGTTTCACATGTTCCAAATTCACATGTGAAACTTCACATGTGAAATTAAAATTTCACATGTGAAGTTTCACATTTGAAACACATAATTTGACATGTGTTCACATGTGAAACTTCACATGTGATATATCATGATTACATGTTCCGAATACGCATGCATGTGAAATATCACATGTTCCAGTTTCACATGTGAAATTATGCAAAGCTTCAATCATGCACATTTAAACTTGTCAAACAGTGAAATATATATGGGAAGAGAAGTTTAAATAATTTATTTTTACAGCGAAGATATTCGCCCTTCAATATCTAGCCTGCGTGGCAAGCGGTTTGGTATTTCCTTTGCCTCCATAATTTCCGCTGCCTGTAGAAATACCGCCTGCCACGCAGGCTATTCAATATCCCATGTAAATAAACTCGAGTCGAATAAACGGCGGGAATCACAATGAGACCACTATTTTATAATTCCATAGTCTTCCTTTAATTTTCCGAGAATATTGAATTTTATGCTTTAAAACAATTTTCTTTATAATTATAGCAAAATCTACACTGGAAAAGACAGATGGCCCCACAAACACAACCACAAGTAAGTTAAGAATTTTAAAATTACACTAAAACTCACTTCCATATTTTCCCTGTTTAGTTTTTTAAGAACCTTTAAATATTTTTTTATATTTATATAGCAAATAAACCAAGAAAGAGAGATGGTTACACAACTCAAACAACAAGTAGATTCATAATAAATTATTGTAAAAATTATATTTTTATTCATCTTCAGATACTATTTTTTTACGATTTTAAAAGTTACTTCATGTTCTGTCTAATTATTAGCAACATCTACACCGAAAAAAACATATGATTCAACAACTCAACCAACAAGTATGTTAACAATGAATCAATGTAGCTAGTCCTGTTTAGTCTTTCAAAATTTTAAGAATATTTATTTTTGCACTTTAAAACATAGCTCTTCTTTATAAATTTAACGAAAAAGCTCCTTGCATGGGAGCTAAATACGCTATGCCATACGTCTAAGAGATAACTTTCAGGTAATGTACGTGTTTGTTGAGAATAATTTCTTTAAAATGTTTTAGCCGTTCTACCACCGCGATCATCCTGTAAAGAACTACTGGAGAGAAATGGGTATATATAGATACATTACATCATCAGCAGTGTAACTGTATGACATTTTATTTGCTTCTGATATGGGGATATGCAGCGAGCCTCGATCCTGCTTATTTAATGGACATGTTTTAGTTCGCTTGGTTTTAAATAAATAAATAAAAGCAAAATCTCAACTGAATAGCATGCATTAACGATCCAACGTTTCGATACTCCAGTGCAGTCACTGCAGGGTAATTCACACCTGTGCAAAATTTTGGTAGTTTTTACCCGAGGTTATAAAAGATAGCATGCACCTCAATATTAGCCTGTATCTGTATGAAACAGAAACAGAAACATGCAACTATATCAAATTTTAAAAAAATCATTAATAATTCACGAGGAAAATACAGAAGAAATCAATGTTTAATCAATGTTTGTAAATCGGTTGAAGATTTGTCCTCCTGACTTACATAAACATCAGCTTTGATTTTCTCGGCTTAGACAATGTTTAGTTTTAAAATTACTTCGCCAATGAACTCATAAGATGGGTCATTTTTTAAGTACGATAAAACATTCGCATCCGATCTGTATCTGATGTACAAGTTCTCGCCTTCGACTCGAGTGTGTAGCTATATCAGATATACAGATCGGCTGCTCATGTTTTACTATATAGTATACATAAAAGCGCGACTGCCACTGTTTTAATTATTATGTTTTCTTTAACCCTAAACAGTCCTTCAAAAACTCATTAATAATTCATGAGGAAAACACAAAGAGAAATCATAAGCGTGGCGTGTCTTTATATGTAATAAAACACGCTTCAAATTTCAACTTGTATTTTCTCAGCTAATACAAAGTTATTTTGGAAAATTATTTCGCCAATGCCGTGATCTAACTGAGACGTTTTTGAAGCTGTTTAATAAACTCGTAGTTCGTGTTTTAACACATATAAAACACTCCGTTACGCGTCGTGTTTTATATGTGATAAAACACTCCTGATAAAACACTCCTACTCGTTTATTAAACA